>CAEFZY010018545.1:0-38259 GCA_903066815.1 Brachyrhaphis roseni | reverse complement strand
AATGTCTTTGTTATGACAACTTGACATTAACCAAGAAATCATGATCTGACATAAATTTGTTATAAAAGTATTACTGATTAAACTTTAGCTTTAATAACATAAAGCTACATAATTTTTAAAGTTTGTCATGACAGTCTTATTCACAACCCATCATATATCTATATATATATATGGTTTTTTACTACTTCACTTTTAAGTATTTGAACTTATGTAATATTTACTTATGTTTTTTTCACTGGAAATACTTCTTTTACCACAGTTTGTTTTTTACTATTCTTTTTTTCAGAGAAAAACCATCCAGTCATATTGTCACATTCAACAAATTATTATCTGCATTCCATTGAGGGTTGTGAATATTCTGAACGTGTTTGGGTTCAGCTTGCTTTTCCTCCAGTTGCTTTTGCATGAATTTGTTTTAGGGGTTCCTGTGTCTCCATCTATATGCTGCTAAAGTTGTGCTTAATGAAATATTCAGCAGAGTAAAGAGCAACATTTAATTAATGATTCAAAGTCTGTTTGCTAATATTACTGCAAAAAGTAAAGCAAGTTGTTCAACTAGCATGCCCACAGGCTAAACTTAAAATATCATGAGACGCATTAGCTCTTAAAAATCTTTTTAGGCTTTAACTCGTGTAAGCTTTTTTCATGATTGCTTTTCTGAGATTTCCGCCCCAAACGCTGTCTCTCAATTATCTGTTAAGTATGTGTCTTTTAGTAAGAGCAGAAAGAGTATTTGGTAAAAGAAATGTAAAAAAAAATTGTAAGACAATATCTTTATTTTTGTAGATATTGTGAACAAAAAGTTGAGAAAAAAGTTGCATTTGTGCCTTATATGCTTTTTTTTGCTTGTTTTTATACACCTTTGGAATATACTGCATACATTTATTGATTTCTTTATCGCATCAACGTGCTTCCCCTGATTTATCTGTTTCCCAAATTTGGTAAACTCAGTAACAATCAATTCAATCAGTCACCTGAATTTGACTGCATTGTCTTATAATTCTAGTTCAGTTGCATGAAATTGTATCGAATGAAATGCAATGAAACACACAAGATTTATTTAAACTGGGGTGGGTAAACCACTTTCAAACTTCAACTCCAAACAATTTTGTCTTTATCATCTTAACGAAACCAGTAAAGGTAGATGAGCAAACTAAATGAAGTAAATGTAAGCATTAAATGTGTAAGGTGTGTGAGGATAAAGTTTAAACATTTCATGGAAAGGAGCTAAACTTAGTCATGTTTCTTAATGTTGAGCCTCTGAAAATTGTGTAATCCTTAAGGGTTTGTTTGCATACCTTTACTCCAAAGAAACCCAATAATCTAAAGCCAAGAAGCACCAAAAACGTTGAATTTGTGTTATATTTTTGTGTGTTTAGTAGATGCTCGAAGTTCTCTATGAATCTCTTATTTAAGAATACCTTTTACACATAATCAACCTGGAGTGCTAATCAACCTCTAATCAGCATGTTTGTTTCACTCAGAAATTCTTCAGAATGTTCTCCTGAGAGAAATGCTGATGGTAGCAGTCTTTCCTGATCCCTCCTGTTTGTTCACAGCACACTGTCGCATGAATTATGTATCCGAATAATTAGGCCTGTCATTACGGTGTATGGTCAACTCCTCTCTGATGTACTGCAGTAATACAATAGATATTTTTATCTTCCACTTTTTCCCCCAGCTTCATTGGAGACTCTCTTATTATGGATGAGAGGGTATTTGTTGTACCTCTCGGGACGCTGCATGGCATTACGCAGGGGAATACAATGAAACAGCATGATAACAAGATAAAAGCCTCGTGTCGGAGGGGGTGGCTGCTTAAACACGAGCAGGATGAAACATAGTCTGTGATGGGGTGATTTCAAAGGGGACTGCTCTAGTTGAGTATGTGATGTTAACACTTTCCTGCACCTCAGAACGTACCGGAAATATACAGTATGTTGTACATTAGAAGGGCACTCATAAGGAAGGGCAGGCTTTCTGGATGAGGGTTTTTTTTTTTTGGATGGAATACTTCATATCATTTCTTGCAAGCATTGTTTTATACATATGTCACCTACTAGTACACATCAAGTTTGTAACATACAAATAAAAAAATGCAGATTCTCTAACTGTAGTCCCCCATTATGTACTGATAGTTGTATTAATACTTAATGTAGACAAAAAATACAAATTGAGCCGTTTCATAAAATTATTTACAGAACAAAACATATCATATACCCAAAGAAAACTTTTCCCACAGACTCCAGACACACACACACTTACAAGGTATAAAAGCGAGAGAAACACTAGTCATCTGTACGTTGAACTTTGACCTTGGATTGAAATCAAATTAGATGGAACTATGTTGTAGTTGCCAATGTTGTAATCAACGAGGAGGCTCATCAGTGCTAGCACCACCAGTATGAGCCAATAGCAACACACATCTGTTCATTATATTAATGGAAATGCTAAAGAATAATGTTACTAAATAGATAGTGGACATGATTTTGGGTGTGTGAAAGATTCAATGACATGCAAACAAACATGCAAAAAACGAAACGTTTTTTTTTTGTTTTTTTTTTATTAAATCAGTAGGAGCCATATTGGATTTGGAGACAGAGTTGGTAAGACTGTTCCACTTTAATGTCTGATGTGCAAAACAAAGAAAATATCTTTTTTTTCCCTGTACAAAACATAACTTCTGTCGATGAAATGTTTTGAAAGGATTTTGATACTTGGAAACTGCTTGGTGATTTAACTCGCATTCGAAAAAGTTCAAGTTTTGGTCCATCCAAACTTTTTGAAGCACAAAAGTTTGTGAGAGCTGAGGTTGCAAGACAGGATAAGCCTGCTTTTGTTTTCACTCAGTGCTCTTAGGTAGTTTGACTCTTCTTTCCAAACTTCTCATTGTTTTTTCAAACACATTATTTTGATAGCAGCTGTCAACAAAGGGCAAGATACTGACTGCTGTCAGCAACTCCCCAAAACATAATTTTAAAAATTGAATTTTTTTTCAAACTGACCCTTGCCTTTTGAAACCGCCTTTTGCACACACTGTATCACTTGCATGTTTGGCTCAAAGTATGCATATAGTATCTATTTCCTGTGAGCTTGTAAATCTTGACAAACTGTTTGCTGTCTTTGCAACACATTTGCATATCGCCTATTGATCTGTGCTGTGCTTGGAGAGGGCGAACAGTCCTGGCAGTTAGGAAAAATGCCCACACTTACCAAGGACAGAAGTGGATAATCACTGGTGTATATCTCGACAGATGTCACAATCATATTATCTTTCTGACAAAACGACATATTTGACAAGTTTGCTGCACTGCCCTTACAACGTGAAATAATGGAGGGATGCTGGAGGGTGGCCTCTGTATTCTGAATCCTTTGGCCTTTCATCGATTCAGGGTTTCAGAGGCTCCCTATTGATTCCCTGTCTTACCTGGTACAGAGATCAGTCATGTACCTGACTACTGATGCCCTTTGCACAATAGTGAGATTATACAAACAAGTTTGACAAGCCAGAATGTTATGCAAATTGTCTATCAGAGACGTAGCTTCTTAATTCCTCTAAGATTTAAGCATCCTGGTGTTTCAAACTGGTAGGACAATGCGTGTGTATGTGAGGTTTCATCTTTGCTCCTGCTCAGCTGCAAATCCTGTCATATGGCATTACTATGATATACAGCATTTTGGTGTTTCTGCATGTCAGTGTTTACATCTGCGCTTGTGTGTGCGTGGAGCTCTGCTTATTTTCCTCTAATCATCCTCTGTGTGTCCATGGTGAGTAATGAAACCCTGGCTGTCTGGCGGATGCTGTTTAATCATGCAAATCAGTACCAGACTCGTTCCCTGCAAGGATATTACCGATGCTGGCCACTGAGCGAGGCCGACCTCCTCCTGGCTGATTTACTCTGCCCTCTTCCTGCTGCCCCTGCTAGTGACACCACAGCGGTAATGTAGAGGATGACAGAGAAGGAGAGAAACAAAGAAGAGCAGGCAGGTGGTGGCAAAACGAAGTTCAGGCACTAGATTCCTGTTTTGTCATGAGCTGGTTTTCTTACTCCCTCACAAGGTTCTATAGTGTTTATGCAACTGGTGTATGGCTAAATAATTTAGGGTTGTTGAGATATATTTACAAGACATATTACTTGTGTCCATAGATGGTAGCCGTTAGGCTGCAAGTCAGTCGGGTGCAGACATGTATTTAATTTTTTCCTATTGCATTCTAGGAGACTGAAGCCGATGTGTACTGACATTTGCACTGATGTGCACTGAAATGGAAAATTCGGCAAACACCTGACTCTCACCTCACAACCTGCAGGACCTGGTCTTCTCTAGAAAGCTAATGCACACAGAGACAAACATGCATGCCAGACTTGCACTCGCATATATTGAGCGTAATTGCTCAGCAGTTTCCACGGGCAACATTAAGGGAAAATTGTAACATTTGATCTTTATAACTCACCTATTTTGCATTAAAACATTACTTGGACCTTGGCATAATGTGCTCTAAGCCTAATGAAAAAACAAGCTAATCGCTGTTCTGAGACAATGAGTTGTGTTATTATTATGTTCTCTGCACTGATTGGTCTCACATAATTTCTTCTAGTTAAGATGGTTCTTTTTGGACACACCTCAGATTTGAAACCAATTGCAAAATTGAACACATATAATGCTACGCAGCTTCATTTGACATGGTTTGAATCAGCTGCTGCTGCGAGCTGTTCACTACGCTTCTTTGTTAAATGCAAAAAACATGAGTATGATTGCATTTGATTTTTCTATGCATTGCAGGTCTCTTCTGGTTAAATTTTTCATGAAAGCAACTGAGATGATTGTGAGGCTCAGCTATGCTTAATGTGGATAGAAACAACTTGGAATTATTACCAGAGTTGTTTGGGTTTTCTTTCTGCTTCTCCTTGATGTAAATCCTGGATGCCTAAAAAAACCCTGTCTGTTACAGGGTTACTGTAGTGCAGTTTAACCCACACAAGTAACACACAGAGATTATGTAAAGAAAACTGAGAGGTGCTGAATACTGTTAAGAGAAAAGTGGATTGCTGAATTATGAGGCTATTCGAGAAAAAGTGTCAGCAAGAACTTAACCGGACGTGGCAATGTCTAAGCTGAGTGCTATGAAAGTATTTATGAAATGCAATTTTTGTAACAATTGGGTATTTGCCACTGTGGTCTTTTAGAAAGACTCGACTCTCTGCAGACCGTTGTAAACAAGGACAAAGACTATCATATTTGGAAGTATGTCCGGTGGTCTGATGATACTGAAAGTCTGGCTCTGATGTGTTTGGCCATATTGACCATTGTAACATTTGAAGAAAAAAGGAGGAAGCTGGTTAGATGAAAGGAAAAATAATCTAAACTAGGCAGTCAAAAAATCTTGACTGAATTACATAAATTCTAGTACATATGCTCACGAGTTCTAGTCTAGAACTAACATGTTCTAGACTCTGGTGACTCTGGTAATGCATGTTCTAGAACTTGCATGCTAGAACTAGCATAAATGAGTTGGCTAAAAACAAAAACATTTGAGCCAACTCTTTCAGTTTCTTTAAAACTTAAAAATCATGTGTTTATATTATTCTTGCATTTAGCATAAAAACCTATCTTGGTCTGGACTCACCTAAAAAAGCCAAGGTTTAATCTGGTGTCAGACAGATGGAAAGGTAATTTTTTTTATGTAGAGTTTGTAAATATCTGGTTTCAACCTATGCTTTAGCAGTTCAGTATCAAAGAAAAAAAAAAGTCATGTGAATAAAATAAGGCAGAAGTGCATGCTTCTTTAACATTCAAAGAAAACAACTTAAATACTTTCTGAAAATCTAAAGAGGCATTAATCAGGACCAGTTTAAAAGATTAAAAGAAGCAGCTTGGGTGCATAAAATATTTAACGAGCCATGACTTAAAGCTTTTGCACAGTTCCCAACTACTGGCAATAATCTACTCACTCCCAAGTTACTACTAAAAGCTTATAACATATGCTGCCTTTTAACATAAAACTTTAAACAACGTACGGATGCAAAGTGTTGCTGAGCAATGCTGCTGCATGGCCCAAACCAGCTTGTGATTTACATCCTTTCCCCCCCAAGCATACATGGTAGCAAACAGAAATGGACATTTACTTTAGCTTTTTTTTTTTCAGTTGACTTCATACCATATGAGCGGGAGGGACAGCATCTGCCACAAAGTAGGAGCTTGCAAGTACAATGTATCTGCAACTAGATGCATCCCCCTGGAGAGAGCTGCGCAGGGTCACGCTACATTTTGCCAGCTCTTGTAAAACTAATAAAGCAAGCAAATTAGCCTACTGAGTCCGCTGGGACCACACAACTAATAAAGCAGACATCCTGAAAACGATCTGTCACGCCGCCATGCCTAAATAAGATTGAGCCCATCTGAAAGGCCAAATTGGATTTTATTTGGACTTAAATGAATTCAAATAAGAAGGTTTTGTATTCCTTTTACAACACAAACAAATTTGTGGTTGTGTTGGTTGTTTTTTTGGGGGGGTTTTCTGCAGCAGTTGCTGTAAAACAATGGATAAATGAGTTTAGTGATATTTAAACAGATTTCCCCGCCACAGTTTTTAACTCCCAACAGTGATCGCTCACAGAATAGTAGACATTTTTTTTAACCAGTTTTGTTTTACAGTCCAGGATGGTCCACTCATACATTTGGATTAGAGTTTTTCCAACTTATTACCTTGCTGTTAGACTGCCAAGATTATATGCTATTTATTGTACATTGTTTAAAAACATGACTTTAAGTTTTGCATCAACTTCAGTTTATTCTATAATGACCACAAAAATGTAGAAATAACTTAATGAAATCAAATCCATATTAATTTCCAGCAAACTAAGTATTTATGTTGTTCTTCAGTTTAGTGTGTAGAGTAATTTTGTCTTAAAGGTACACTAAACATCAACTTTCCACTGCTCTAGAGTCCATTTATGACTTGCTTTACACCACTGTCTGATGTTTTTCACAGCACTTGGTGATGTAAGGTAGTGTTTTTCGACCCTGGTCCTGAAGGCACACTGCCCCTTGCATGTTTTGTATGTTTCCCTGCTCCAACACGCCTGATTTTGATTGATGACTTTTGCTGAACTTCAATCATCCGAATCAGGTGTGTTGCAGCAGGGAAACATCTAAGACATGCAGGCCAGTATGCCTTGAGGACCAGGGATAAGAAACACCGAGCAAGGCTTTGATTCATCTGCTCGTTTATGGAAATTCTTTCCATGACGCTCTCTACAAATTGCCTTGAGCTAGACTGAAGGGCACATAAAGTTTGAATTTCTACAGTCATTCACTCTACAGAAAGTTGACAACTTCGGCACACTGCACATTTCAGGGCGGTCTACCACATAGTTGAGTTGCTGTCGATCCCAATCGCTTCCAATTTCCTATGACATCACTAATGGCTGGCTATGGAGTATTTAGTGGGGGAGGAACATTTACTATGTGACTTATTGCAGAGGCGGCATCTTATTATGATGCTACATTAGAATTCACTCTAGTTTTTTTTTATATATATACCTGTGGCCATGTAGCGACTGGAACACATAAATTAAAACATTAGGAGGGATGATTGAATAGTTTTTGCAAAATGATGAAGCAGACAGCACACTCTCCCACGGAGGCACAAAACTCGCCTGAAAAGCGCAACAGTTAAACTCCCTAATACTCATGGAGACACAGGAATTAACAGCAAGCATTGTAAAGATAGGAGATAAAAGGATTAGGTCGGTTTGCAAATGTGCTTACAGTACATACTAGCACAGGAAAGGTCGACTGACGTACAAAATTCATCATGTCAAGAGGACAAATATTTGCAAAACTTTTATTTTTGGTCTTGCCAACCACAGCAGAAATGAAGTTTTCACTCTGCAGGTCATGGAGTTAAAAAGTGGCTGTCCACCCACAGTCAAGCAGACTGTCTGTTTAGGTGCTGTTGACGTAGGAACAATTTGTATGTTTTCTTTCTCCAGCCTTCAGACTCTGGAGCTTGCTAGGGCGTGTGGTGTTTGAAAACATTCAAGAGCTTTTAGTGCAGTTGCCTATCAAATGGTTATTTCCTAGAAGCGTCACGTGCTACCTCACTTACAGTGTTGTGCAGAACACAGTAGTACTAGTACAGCACCACTAAAAATACCTGACCACTCATGCTTGATGCACATATCATATGCTTTCTTTTCTGTTTATGCATATTTCTGAACATTCAAATTTTAAAGTGCTGGATTTAAGCAATTCCACTTAATTTGGTTTTATATTTAAAAATAAAACTAAATATATGCTGTATATTTCGGAATGCGAAAAGGCAATTATGATGTCATTGTCATCATTATGTAAATTTTGAGTCACATTCTAAACTTTCAACAGAATCCCATCTTTCTTTCACACTCTTTTTTAATTTATAATGGGTTATATGTTTCTTCTAGAAGAAAAATAGTAGAAATAGTGTAAGAAAAGTGTTAGAATCTTTAATCTCATTTGAAACTTTAAAACATTCATGTAAAAGTTCACTAATTACTCCACTGTGTCTTGAAGCAGAGGTTAACCTCTGATATAAATAATTCAACAGGTTATGCTTGCTGTAACCGTTTCCTCCCCTGCTCATAAATACCACTGAGACATTCTGGTTATTTGCTTTCAGCAGAAGGTTAAATGTGAGTACTTCTGCATGTAATGATTTCTTAGTATTTATTAGAGGCTTTGAAGTTTCTGTAGTATCGAAGGAATATAACGCTTGAAGTGTATTTATGCTAAGTCTGAGGAACAACATAAGACCAGGAATCTGCAGATTATCTTTTCAAAATATTGAGTGATCTAATTTACAGTATTGGTTGTGACCAACACTGGCTGTTCAGTATTCACAATTTTATTTTTGAGAAAAGAAAAGAAAAAAAAGCTTTTTCTGCTTCTCTTTTCTCTACCCCATTTTGAGACTTTTCATGTCGCCTCGCTCTCCTTTTTAAAAAGCACGCATGCCAAAATGTTTTTCCAAGGTGGATGGATCCTGTGCAAGAAGTGTTGGCTTTGGTTTCACCTCCTGAGCTCCTGTGGATACACAGCATATGTTCAGATACGGAATAGCCTTTGAAGATTGCAGTATAGCATAATGGCACATTTGTCTTTACTTTGTTTTACTGATGCTTCCTTAAACGTTCTGGCACGTTTTTTTTTTCTGTGCATTTTCAGTTGCATTCAAGCTCATTCATCTTTTTCCACCTGCTTTTTGTCCTGTCTGCAGCGCTGTCTACCCGTCTCTGCTACCCTGCTGTCTTTCTTTAAGTCTCCCGACCGGCTCTGCCTGTCAGCGATACTGGCTCCTTTCTGTGAACAGGGACCTAGAGACAGTGAGGATAAATTGCAGCATTGGCTACAAAAGGAGGCAGGTGGGTTCTTGAGCCAAGCTTTTACACAAGACAAGAAGACCTAACAATCAGCAGGTTCCTAAAAAAAATTTCATTTTCGGCAAAGATTGCTTTAAGGCTACCTCACAAGCACACCCCAACAAGCTCATGTGCAGAAAACTGCAAAATAACCATGGGAAACAAGCTCTCTAATCGAGGAGGAATACTCTCTCAGTGAGGACCTGCCTGCTCAGCAGAGCGACTAATTGCAGTGATACATGAAGTGACAGAGATGGCAGATAAAGACTTGTAAGAAGGAGTTTTGGGAGGGGAACACACACACACAACACGTTCAGTTACTTGACAGGGGGAAGTGATCAACTACAGTGCCGCTATACAGTAGCTCTATTAATTTCCAGTATAGAAACTCACAGCAGAGGCACATGGCCACCACCCGCTGAACCTGCAATCCATTGTTCTGTTTTTGAGAACCCCGACTTCTGGTAGAATCACTCACACCTGCAGTCCAGTAATGTTTGTTGTCTCTGTGTAATTCAGCATGACACATCAAATGCATGTAATGCCTACTTCATACATCCCTGTCAGCTCTATGGACACCAGTGGCCATGTAGATTGCAGAGTCTGTGTGCCACCTAGACATTTGTTACCACATTGGCTGCACACGCCCCCAGGGATGTAGTCAAGGGGGAGGAGAGCCAAGGTAAACGCACAGCAGATAAAGAAAATGAAGGGTCAGATTATGAGCAGCAGAACAAAAAAAATAAAAAAATACCACCAAAGCTTCTTGTGAAGAAAAGAGTGAGGAGAGATCTGCTGTTTCCATAGTGAGCACAATTTGGCTCTCAGGGACAAAGTGAATAAAACCTGGACTTCATGTTAAAGGGGAGGTATTATATATTTTCCAGAAACACAATAATAGCACATAACAACAAAATCAGCACAATCAATATGGTGCCTTCAGTTGTTATGAAAATGCTGCATAAATCAAAAGCAAATGAAATGAAATTTGACTTTGCATCATGGCTGTGTATGACCCTTTGAAATTGGCCACTGTCCCTTTAAGGACCTTCTACCCTTTCCAAGACTCCCCCTTCAGCATATCGCAACAATACTGCTCCATGCTCTCCAATGATGCAGTTTACAGCCAATTTTAGGAGTGTTGTAGTTCGTATGATAAACTCAGGAGACGTGCAGTTCCACCAGGTGTTTGTAAATTGCTGCTGCTAGTCTGAAGGAGCTGAGTGGGCAGGAAACTATTTATTCACTAATGCAATGACCAATATATTAGAAATAAACAAGGTATGACAGTGAAGTTAAAGCCTTAACTGTTAAGACTGGAAAAGGATTACACTGCTTCTTTAAATAGAGGGGGCAAAAGTTGAGGTTTCCGATTAAATTGTATATGTTTACGTTGCTTTATAAATGTCTTCATGGGTATTCAGAGTGGGTCTTGATTCTAGAATGCAGCTCTGATCAAAATTTTAGGCACATGGTAAGGGCCACTGTGTGTTTATGACATATTCAGACAAACTCAGAGTGTTTGAAATTCATGAGTGTCTCCCCGGTTTGTCCTTCGTTGCAACCTTGTGTCATGCATCATGCAAATTCCAGCATGTCTGACTTCAAGCTGATGTTCACAGTTTTATTATTATTCTCAATAAACTCGTAGCACAGCATGCATTAGAGGCTAAAGCCAGCATGTCTTATCGTTAAGAGCCATCTGTAATAAAGGAATTTCCTTTAGCATCCAACAGTTTCAGTCTTAAACGCTTTATTGTTTGAAAAACCTGGCAACATTGACATATTAGTAAAAAAAAAAAAATCTATCCGTGTTTTCTCTTTTTTTACCACATGGCGCACGTTCATTGAAATATATATTTTATATACAAAAATTTAAAATATGTACTAAGTAATACATTTTTGCCGTCCTATGAATGATCGGTTAATCAGAGTACTTAATATGCATAGCTAAAACTTAGATCTTCCCATTTGTGCATCGCCCAAGTCTCAATAATGTTCAATGAGTTCATATAAATTTGAGGGACCAACAAAAAGGATGCAATTACAGCAATGAATTGGATAAACTAACAGTACATATAAAAGGTGATCAAATTGCTTCTGTGGATCCATGAACCTTTCATAAACGAAAACTAAGATGTTCCTACAAAGTACTCAGAGAATCCCCATAAAGAAAAAAAATGTATTTCAATATTGCATTTAAGATAAAAGAAAACCCTTAAAAGGAAATAAGAAGATGGCTGCTACTGATTTGAAACCTTCAGCAACTGATGCAAATGGTTAACACAGACACTCTGCTTCTTTCCAAAAACAGATGATGTGACTTCATTGACTGGTTCCTTTAGTCTGCGGCAGGACTGTTAATACAGAACAATGCATTAATTTGTACCTACCTTGGGAACATTTTGTACTCACTGTGACTTCTGAAAATACCAGTTCATTTTCTGTGACCTTTAAAGAGTTTACTGAGAGTGAGATTGTGAGTCAGGATGATGTACGCCTAAATAGAGTCATACTCCCAGATTTAGATAAGAAATAACGGCTTCCTTTTTACCAACAAGTAATATTGTTTTGGAGTGGCCCAACCAGTTTGAACGTCTGGTTGCTGTGGATTGTGATGCTGACTTCTACCGGAGTAATCTGTGGAAGAAGTCAGACTGATTGTTAAAATTGTTCCCCGTTGATTAAATCATTCCAAAAGAATTGCACTGTATATTTTGTTTATTTAAAGGTACATAATGTTTAGCACCTTTTCTGCAGCCCTCAGCTCCTCAACACTGAAAGTAAAATGGAAATACCTTCCAAATTCTCAGCTTTCTCAACCTTGAAATTGGTTTTCATGTAAAGGAAAAGTGGAGTGTCTTAAAGTCAAACAAAGCCCAAGAGATGGAAGCCAGGCTTTTTAAGTCTAGCTGTTGCAACAGACTCTCCCATCATTGGGTACGACAGAACCGCTTGCTTCAGATAAATCTTTCAAAGCACAAACCAGTTGCTCAGCGTTGTTACTATGATATTTGTCTCTATTCTCTTACACAACACCAGACCAGGTGTTTAGAAAACAAGTCAATCACGTTGAAAGCGGCAGTCGGAGCTGCTCCAAGTCCCACGGTTTCAACATGTCACTGCGTCACTTTCCCAGCTGCCTCAGGCAAAAAAAAAAAAGAAGCAAAAGAAATAGAGAAAAAGCGAGTGAGAACGGGTGGGGGAACGCAGCCAGTTAGGGGACAAGCTTCAGCCATTAGTGCTGACAGGCACCTTTCCTCTGAGAATCAGGTGCAATGAGCGATTGGATCTCTTTTGTTAGTGTGAGTGAAGGAGAAGACGAGGGTGATGGTGGTGGTGGGGGGGAATCGGGGAAATAAACTCACACAGGCACTGATGCAAATTGTGCCAGAGTTCGTGAAGGCCAGAGAGCTGCTTATTTAAATTTAGAGTAGATTGGGAGCAATGAAGAGATTGCAGCACCTTCATTCATCTTCTGAAGCCACAGAGAAGAGGGCGAGAACACGGAGCAAAAGAACAGGAATAGCACAAATAAAATCATATCATTTGCCAACACTGAATTTAAGTGTCGTTTGGTGATTGAAAGCTATTTAGTTTGATTTATGCAATCCCCTTCTTTTATTGGCTGGCCATTCTTCCTTTTTGTCATGCAGCCCTTTTGACCTGCCTTATCTGGCTCTCTTCCCGGAGCCTGAGATAGGATCAGCGGGTCTGACAACTCCCTGGACACTTAGCCTTGACAGCTGACAGGGGCTGGTTTTTCATGCACGGCCTTGATTTGTGCACGGATCTCAGGTGTGTAGGTTGGGTAAATGTTGGGCAAGCTGATATAATTGAATAATAAAAAATTAAAAAAAACACACAATAGAAAAAGTTGGAGAAGTGCATCTAGGAGCTGCACTTTCACAATAATAGCCCCTCCTTTCTGCATTAAGGAACAGAATGGCAGCCATTTATCTTCATTTTCAGCCATAGGAGGGTGAAAAAAACCCAGCAACATTTCTCTATAGAAATTCCCACTCTGTTCACTGACCCTCAAGATTTTTTGCTCCCCATGGATGATATAGTTCAACCACAGCTGCCCAGTATATCAGCTTTAGAGTCAATGCTACTTGTTTGAGATGGCAGGTCATATACTGCCAGCTCACATTACTCATTAATCAGCCAATGCTGAATTTTATCTCCTGCATTAAACTACTGAAAAAGACCGAAGACCACACCATAATATTATGGATCTCTTTTGGTGTGTTGGTCCAATATCAGTTGTCGGCAGCTGAAGGTTTTCTGCATAAAAATGCAGACATCAACATCTTGACACGACAAAACATTTTAAACTCGTTCAAAGAAGAAGAAGAGAAGCAGCACAAACCAATTTCCAGTTAATTTCATGCGTTCCTTTTGATATTAACCAACTTTGTTGGACTCTTTAATTATTTACAATGAGAGCTGAATTTGGCTGGCTGAGTAAATGTGATGGAAAGATTAACTGCGGTCTGTAGATATCAAGAACTCTGTGGTTTTGATGCTGTAAGATCTCAGAGCCGCATTTGATATTGTAGATCTCAACACATCGGGAGCGTTGGGTGGGGGTATTTGGCTTGGCACTCAAACAGTTTGAATCTTATTTAGAGTCTCTAACTATCTTGGTATGATTTAACGTCAATTATTTTCTATTTGATTATCCACAAGGATGGCTTGAATTGTTGTTTTCTTTGCTACTTGTAAGTCACATCGTACCAAGGCGCTTAGTTTCCCTAACAGCTCTGTGAATGAAGGCCTCTTAGTTGCATAATTAAACAAGCCAAATAGCTTTAAATTTAAGTGAGAAAAACATAGAAATCCTTGTATCCTCTAACACTAATCTGAATTTCACATCATAGAACTAGCTGTCCTGCATGCATGAATTCAAATTTGAAATGTAACTTGTAGTTTTTAGGACACTGCATGGGGAAGCACAAGTCTGTATCACAGACTTACTGCCTACCAAGAGCACCAAGGTCAGCTGACCAGCTGCTTCACTCTGTTCCAACCAATCATTTGAGGCATAAATTTTGTTGTGCTTTTTGTGAAATGGACCCAATTATGGAACAGAGTCCCACTCCATTTGCAATCTGTTTGTGCCAGTAACTGTTGTTGATTGAGATTACAAATTCACTCATTTCCTGAGTCCTTTCAGAAAACGTTTCATTTTCTTTATGTGGTTTTGTCTGATTTGGATCATAACTCATTGTTTTTGTTCTGTTTGGTACAAATGCTATACATTATTAAATTCTTAAGCTTTTAATTGTGTGAAGCACTTTGGGGAAACTTTTCTTTTAACTATATACAAATGAAGTGACTTAATTTGTATATGAATACACACTATTAAATTATTGTTTAATTTAACGTGGGCCAATTTATTTTCACTTTGTGAGCCATATTTTTTAATAATATGGTGAGATTTGTTTTTATTCTAAGCATTTAGTTTTTATACTAAATCTGCTACTAAGTAAAGGCTATGGAAAGTTGTTTTTAGTCGTGTCATAGGGGTAGATTATTTAATGTTTTGTGTTTTGTCTCCTTTTGAACTCAACAAAAAATACAGTTTTAGAACTTTGTTTGGATCTTTCTTTACTTGATTTGCAGATGTAAATATGGCACAGGTTTCTTTTTGTCTGAGATTTCACAAATACCTCTTCTCCTTACCATAAAAAAATTTCTTCCATGCAGACGTGCTACATTTGACTGGTTCGTTGGAAAAATATTTCTCCATTTTTATCTCTAGAATAGTTTAACCAGGCTTTATTAGCCCAAAGTCTCCTTTCCAGCTCTAAGATATTGATGTTAGCAGAACAAAGGTTGTTACTGAGGCACAACCAGATTATTTTCAAGTCAAATTGCTTTTTGAAAAGAATCCAAGTAGGCTACATGTCTCAGCCAATCTTCTAGTTGCCATGGGAAGGTAATCAAATCCTCACCACTGGAGCTTGTGCAGCAGGAAAGCATCTTATGAGGACAATCTTTTCAGACAGAAGGAAACCAGAGGAAAAACCCCAAAATGTCAGATAACCCTTTCTTGAGAAAACCTTAGAGATTACTGACACATCCAGAAATCTGCACATATAAAAAACACTTTCAGAGTAACGAAGATGCAAACACACCTTCCACTCATCACGCACATATACCTCCACACTCTTGCTGTGACATTTGAAGGACAGCGGCCTGGAGGGAAAACAGGTTTCAAGAGGTTAGATGAGGCAAAGGGCTGGCTGGCTGGCCGGCCGGTCGAGGGTGTGAGGTAAACAACACCTCAGAGTTCAGTGTGCATGCCTAATATGCTTTCTCGCGCTGACGGCTCCGCTGGGCACTGCTGCCGATGACAAGCTGTCTGCAGAAGTTCCCTCTTCTGCAGCATCTCACCGCTGTTTGTTAACTTCACTCAGCTGTCCGTGTCATCCCTGGACTCTTCCTGCTCTTGTGTCTCCATCCTGTCTTCAGCTTTCCGTTTCTTTCTTTCTAACTGTTCCGATTCAGCTGCTGTCAGGACCAATTCTTTCAATGTAAATAACGTTTGTGAAGATGAAGAGTAGACGTATAACATCTCATGGAAAAACAATCTTTTATATTTTTATAGTCGTGTTGGAACAAAACAACTGTTTATGACTCAGACTGCCTTTTTTTTTGTGGTTTCATAGCAGCGGTCAAAGACATTGGGGCATTTCCTTTACCTTGGTACATTTTCTTTTAAGATGCATACTAATTATATTTCCATTATCATTAGCAGCAATGCATACATGCAGCTCAAAATACATAAATATGTACAATTGTGAATTATACACTTGGAAAGTGTGTTTGGACAGAAGGCAAAGCAGTTTTGGTCTTGGGTTGACTATGACTTAAGTACAATGTAGAGCCTAAAAATAGCAAACCTAACTACAGGAAAGTCAAAAACTGATAATTACACTTTTCCAAAAAATGTTTGTCTTTGTGCTATGGTTAAGTGTTGCCATTTTAAATAATAAAAAAAATCTTAGATCAAAATCATCTGGCTTTACCTAAAGAATCCATTATCACTCCCACCTGAGCTCATAGTAATGAGGAAAACATGCAACTTTTCAAATCTTGTAATTAGAATCAAAACATTGCCTCAAATAAAGCTGGTGCTGTAATCTGACAAACATGAGGCAGTTAGATGTACTGAATAAATGAGTCCCTGTCATGATAAAGTGACATTCTTCACTGTTTTTACATAATATACTACAAGTTCCAGAAGTTGTAGTTGCAAGAATTAGTATGATTTGGTAACTTTGTCGTTGCTATTGGCATTAACAATACAAGACAACAATCTATTTTTCTGTATTTTACAAATGTTATTCTGTTCTAAAACTTAAGGAACACAATATAAATCTTTCAGAGTAAATAAACAGTTTGTCCCTGCAATTCTTCTGCTAGTTTATGTGTGCTGCAGCCATTTAACATGTACAACTAAATCACACCGATTTGGAACTGGAAAGATGTACATGACACTGGATACATGCATTTTGCAAATTAAACCTTTTAGCTCTCTTGGCACCAAACATAATCAATCAAGCGGGAGTTTAGGAGAGAAAAGAGGTGTTTACAAAGTCTCTTCAAAGAAGAGATAATGCATTTATATGAGTAAATTGCAATGTACATAAAGGTTGTTATCGCACAAGGTAATTGATGCTATCCTACAGTTAATTTGTGCAATTGTATGAAACCAATGGATGTATTTTTACTTCTTCTTCTTTTTTTCTTTTTTTTTTGAGAAAAAAAAAAACAACATTTTCCAAATCTTGATGCCATTAAAGTTAGGCAACTACTAAGTTATTACTACAAGCAAATTCTGCAGTGAAATGTTACATTGAATCAAATCTTAAAAAATACACCTTTTTTGTGGTTTATTGGCCGTGCTGAGTTTCTTTGTACCTTCATATTAAATACTGTTGACCAAAATGGGTTTCTAAGTGTTTTTCAACATGGTTGCCAGACACAGAAAAAAATGTATTCATTAAAACTCCCATAACATATTCAATGTTGTTAAAATGCAAAAGCCAACAATGTCCAAATAAAATAAAATAGTACCAGGAGTGGATGGTTAACGTTATCCCCCACACTCAGAACTTTCTTGTTTGGTTGGCAATTCTGTTTTTAAATTTGGAATGAAAAAAAAAAATTAAACATAAATTATGACGTTGGCGAATTAATTTCTAACGCACATGCTTGTGGACAATAATGCACATACTGACAATATAAAGTGGCAGTGTAAGAAACATTGAGATTACACTAAAATCCTTATGTTGTTGCATAACTATGATATCTAAAGATCTTTGCTCAACAATATTCGACTATGCTTTTAATTATGTAAAAAGGAAGAAGATCTTTTTAACTGTAAACTTTAAGGCTAATTCACAGTGCTGGCACTTAGCTGAAGCAATGCTTAATATGGTCACAGGGTCATTTGCTAATGCTGTACTTTCCCAACCTTTATTTTTATGATGTGGTGTAATCTTCCATGTTCTTTGAACAAATAATTACCTTCAAGTAAACATTCTACCAGGCAACTAGAAAGGGAGCCCATCCTTCCAACCTGAATACTGCTGTGCTAATAGATGTTGACTCCTGTTGACAAGGTTTTCACTCTTTCCAGCATCCACAGTGTTGCCAACACTGTGGATGCTGACTAAGATCAAGACGACAAGACTTACATAATGAACTCTGTTGTTAATGCTACCTTTTTTCTCTGTAGCCAGAGAGGTAATTGAAATTTTGGGTCTATTTGATCAGAGAAAACAATGTTACTTGTCTCAAACTTATGATTTGAAAAACTGGCAACATTGACCAGATCTGTCACTGACTAGTTTTCTGTCAAATTTGACGTCTTTTGCCTTTCAAGTCCTATCACATGATGGAATTGATGACAAACACTGAACAGGAGTACGGAGGTGTATCCTTGGTTATTACTTGTGTATACGGAGAATATTTCTGAAAATTAATTTGAGGTTCAGACAAAACAGGTGAACTTTGAGAGGACAGTAGCAGAGGTCGAAGCATTACTCTACACATAAATAATCACACATAATAAGCTGCAATATGTGTACTGATTTACACTCTTAATATTGTGTTTGTGATTCTTTGAAAAAAAAAAAAAAATTACATGTGATTCATGAGACTTCATTGATGTCTGTACAGTGACCTGGGCTAATGAGTAATGGATAATTTGGATATTAATTTTGATTAATTATCCAGAGTTTTTAATTTTTTTTTTTATTTAAAATGGCTCTGGTCAATATATATATATATATATATATATATAAAAAAAAAAGGTAATTAGAAAAAAAAGATTGAATAAGGGTAACGTGGTAAAATCATCTTAAGTTACTGGCAACTTTTGGAATCAGACTCAGTATGAGCTGTTGCACGCACAATGTATAAAGGCACACTTTGTTCACACAAAGATTTAATGCGGTGTTACAGCTCATATCTGGCTGTTAAAAGCACATAGAAACAGGGCAAAATGTCAAAACTGAATCAAACCAGGTAAAATTCTGCTTTGCATTCTGTCTGAGCACAACTTCAGAGTTATTGTATAAGATATTATTAGTGGTTTTTACCCCCCGACCTGAGTTCAATAACCTCATTTGTTCAAGTTGTCCAATTGGAGCCCATCTCTTCTTCTTTGACTGGTATCTGAGAGGGCAGAGGTGCTTTCCGATTGGGTGTTTCAGACAAATAAAAGTGAAAACAGACACTGATGAATTCTATTGTTCTGAGGAGATAAAAATCACATTGACATCATTTACTCAGGGAACATACATGGAACATTTATTGCTGTGTTGTCAGGCTTAACCTTTTGATGCCATGTTCATTGACAACGATTCGTCTTAAAAAGATATAATAGGACAATATATCTTTTGAAGCTAAAACAGCCCTTGGTTGCTTTGCCTTTTCATCTTCATCCTTATACCACAAGTATCCTCCTCACTGACAAACAGGACACTTCAGGGAAAGGCAAATCACTTTACCTGAAGTTATTTACACATACACACACGCCCGCACACGCACCCACATGCACGCACACGCACGCACTCGCATGCACTCTTACATATATAATTGCCTTGCCCATCGAAAACAAACTCCTTATGATAAAACATAGTCATCATTGTGATTTTGCATGTTAAATGAGGTTGAAACCTCACATTTTCCCACACCGCCTCCATGTTTTGTTCATTCTTGGAAAAAATTCAAACTAAGGTTATTATTTAAAACAACAGTCTACCTCAGGCATCAGAATCCTCTTTTTGAATGAAGCAATACTATAAATGGCCGAAACCAAAATAAGTTTTCATTAAAAGAGAGAAAAAAATAAAATAAACTTTGCACATTTAAAAAAAAATTAAACAATAAAATTAGAAAGGGTTGCTACAATGAGATGGAGAAGATGAGTGCATCAAAGTATCATGTGATAAAGTAGCATACTGTATTGCAATCCCAGAACCATGCTTAAGGTGCACTAGGGTGCCCATAACCGATATGTTGTGATGTAACTCTAAAATTAAAGCTTTCATTGTGATGGTTTATGCTGTCAGAGGTTTTCAGTCATGAGGCTACGAGCAAAGAATGTTGCAGCCATGCTTGTGAGCTCGAATGCCCACAAGTGGTCAGTGAATATGGCTGTTCCCATTTCTGGTCGTCCACAGACTTCAACTCATGGGAAACCGAGACAAAAAAACAACTCCCAAAGTTCTTGAGAAGCAAGTATTCCCATAGGAAAATGTGCAGGGGACAATCACTTCAGCGCACATGTTTCTTTGAAATTTTTTGCTTTGTCATTTTACGCACCGCCCTCTGTTAAAAAAATGTTACAAAATTGGAAGCCACTGGCAGACAAAAAGTCCTAGACAAGTCAAAGACACTGCAGGGATTCAATAAGGACAAACTAATGGCAATACGCAAACGTGCCTATTCTCTTGTCTACAAAAATAGTGGAATAGGAATCACATGGTTATCACCTGACATTGAAATCTTAGTACACATCTGTATATAGATTAAAAATCATAGTTAGATGCAATCCCATCATGCAGTCAAGGTTCTTTGCAACAGGGTCCTTTCATTTAGAATCCTTGAAGATGCTGAGAAAGGAGTGCAGTCAAAAAGAGTGCACTTAGAGCTCCATTTCAGTGCACAAAAAGTTGCTTCATGCACACACTTATGTGCTCTCTGACAGGATTTCGAGTCCTTTCTCCCCGCCTCTCTTTCACACTTATTCCCCCATGTTTATGAGTGAGAAATGCTGGAGATATAATGAAAAATAACCAATTTCACGAATCACTTCATGCACAGTTTTACCTCCACTGTCCCTCAATTTATTTCCATTTTCATGACGACCAAGTTGACAGACACACAATGTCAAGACCTATAGTCAGGTTTCAGAAACACTGAAATGTGGTACAGCCAGCAATGAGGATGATTTAATTCATGCCTTGGATACCTGAGGCAGTGCTCGGGAACACAAACACAGACCCGGACCGAACCACACTGAACTTTCCATCATCCTCACATTTAAGTCGGATCTAAGCTGAAGGTCTGCCAGGAAAGACAGATATTACATCTGCCCTTCCTTTCCCAGTCTACTTTCCACCTTGATGTATTCCATCCCAGTAGGTCCTCTACAAGCCTACATTTAGCTCTGTCTTTGAGACATACAGTTTTAAACAGAGTCTCTTGAAATGGATTGGATTTCTTATTTTCAACTCCAATAAACTCAACCCTTTAGAGGGAGGAGGAAACTTCTTCAGAGCAATACTAACTTGCTATTGCATCTTAAAGGTTTTGCTCCCTAACATCCTCCTCGGCTGACTTCCTGTTGTAAACAAACACTGCTGTTTTTCAGTGTGAGCACAACTTCCCATTGGATCCTGCAGCCACTACTGGCTCCTCTGCTGTTGTTTACTCTATGAGCCAATTCTGCACCATCAACCATAACCAAGGCCACTCCCCTAGATAGCACATACAGGAATTGTCAAAAATTTATATAAAAAAGCTGAGGGGCAAGATGAGGATTTGGTGTTGAAATACCAAGCATCATGTTTCATCAGACCTCTGTCTCACCGATGAAGCAGAGAGAGTGAGAGGAACGGCAATGGGTTTAGTTCCAAGAAACGGAAAGACGAAGAAAAACGAAACAGTAGGTTTCATCTATTTTTTCGACATGACCCCACTGTTGTTTGGCTTGAGCTCTTCCCTTTCAAGCTGTGCTCTGCATCTTTTATTACTCCAGTTTCCTCTCCTCTTCTGCTGTCACCTAGTACTCCTGTCCAAGGGTTGGCCAAAAAACCCTGGGGGTCCATTAGCTCCATTCCCATAATTTCCCTGCGGCCTTCCCTGCATCGGGAAGACAGCAGAAGACCCCCCTTGTCAAGGCTACCTGTGCTGTTGCACTTCTTTACTTGTCCTCCAGGGCATAGGATGGTGCTAGGCGGCAGCAAAGATGTCAGTGACACGCTGCTCAGCGCCTCTGATAAATGTTCACTGTTGCCTGCTTGACTAGAGCCACAGCCACCGATAGACGAGCCAATGCCTATGCCCAAGTCTTCATCTGAAGGGTCAATGGAGTCGTCACGATTGTAGCCGGGGCTTGTGCTGCCTCGTCCACTGCTCTGGCTCCGTTGGTGTCCCCTTGTGGCCAGAAGGGTTACAGAAGATGGAGGGTTCACCCTAGGCTTTAGGGCCTGAACTGGAGAGGAAATAGTAATTCTGTCTTCAGGCTGTGAGATAGGGCACATGGGTGATAAGGAAGCTGTTGGGATTGGCAATTCCAGGTTCTGCGATGGAGAAACACTGAAGCTCAGTCCTTCTTCCAGGGTTGTCTGGAGGCTGCCTTCAGAGCTGCCAGTGGCAAGGGACGAGTCACTGTGGGATGGGTACTAGAGAAAGGAGGAGTGGAAAAGAAAAGGTGAACGCATCAACTAATACCTTTTCCTTTTTGAAAAGTACAATTGCTCACATGATTTTTTTTCCTCATTCATCACCCTATGTGCTATTCTTCCACTGTTTTATTTAGTTTGTAACCTCCCTCTGCTTACTTGTGCACAGAGCATCTTTCGAGGGGATCCAGGGGAGCGGAATGAGACCCAAGAGGCTGGGGAGGTCAGCCTGAGGCCTCTTGACAAACGCAGGCTCCGACTGCGCGAAGGTACCGGGATGGCTGCTCCTGCAGAGTGGAAAAACTCAGCAGGCAGATGAAAGAGGGTAGAAATGCCACTGGCCCCCTTTTCCTCGTCTCCTTTGCCTCTTTCCTTGCTGCTGATGCTGGAAATCCCACCTTCAGGAGAGAACCACAGTAATTCATTTCTAGACTTCTTTTCATGAAGTCTTTCTTTTATCTGTGTAAGTCATCTGCTTCAGCGATGTATTTTAAATTTGATTTTGGTTATTTTAATTTAACAGCTATTCTGGAAGCATGATAAGCACCAGGTATGAATATAGAAGAGCAAATTATTCCAGCAGTTTTTCCGACTCTAGAGGTTTATTACTGCAGTAAAGCACTCAGTTTGGTATTGGTCTTATATACTTATATATCTCAGTTTAATCTAAACTTAAGCACTACTTCAACAAAACAATGCCAAACGTGTCATAATGTTTAGTATTACATTTTTACCTACCTCTTCTTCTCAATGGACTCGTGAAGTGGTGAGCAAATAAAAACATTACCTCAAACCACACTTTGATTCATTTGATTGATCATGTTAAGATTGAAACACAACTTTCTTCAAAAATAGCCTTGTGGGTATTTACTGACCAGGGGAGCAGAGAGGTGAGCACATCTTTGTGTGGTATGTTTGCATTTCCATCTCTTGCAGTTCAGTCTCTGCCTCTGTGTCCGAGCTGGAAGCCCTGCATTGCAGGGACGCCCCCTGACCTTGTTCCTCAGTCTGATGACCACCTCCATGGCCGCCTCCTCCACCACTAACCTCATCAGAGTTATGGGAGCTACTGCTGCACCTTCCCTAAAGGAGACCAAGAACGGGTGCAAAAATCTTCAATAAGAATGAATGTGATTATCTATGTTAATGCAGATAAATATGTGAACTTTTTTTTTCAAAAACAGCCAATTTTCAATATCAAGATCTTTGATTTATAGAGTAAGACATTTAACTTGTAAGAAAAGGTCACATGTATAAAATAACAAATAAGAACACTTAAATGTGGTCCATAAAGTCTAATGGATTTTCCAAAGGGGCAAGTCAAGCTTAAACTATTGTACACGCATTGTGACAATTCCTGGTTGAGAACAAAATTATTAGAAAATGAGAACAGAACAATCCCTGAGGCTTTGCACGGATATTAAACATGTCCTCTGATTTACATCATTCCACTGGCTTTTCATTTAAGTGCTTCTTAAACAGTAGGACATTATTATTAGAGGCTATTATCATGTTAATGCTTTGATATAAGAAAAAATCAAGCGGGGAATTTTTGTTTCTAATATACATTGTCTTGGAGAAATGTACATACATTTTCATGTGTTTCATATTACAACCACAAGCATTAATGTATTTCACTGCTCTGATGCGACAGCCCAATATAAAATAGTAACAAAATGTTAAAGTAAGAAACAAACAAAACATGGCTTTCAAATAATTTTTCTAAGAAAAAAAAAAAAAAGTTTTAATGTTATTTTCTGTCTGTTGAGCATGTTGTGCCATTTGAGGGTCAAAGGAATATTTAGGTAACAGTGGATCACTGGACATGCATACATTACTTACTGTAAGTATTGGTGTCAAAAGTTTTACGTTGCGGAAAACTGAATTTTGGAAGTGTGTGCTTTTCCTATCCAATGTTTTTTTTAATTTGCAGTGATCATTTTTCCTACTAAGACCTGAAACATAGTTTTGTATCTTCTCTGCATGATTACATGAATATCACAAATTAAATAAGAACAGTTCTATTAGTTAGTCTCAAATTATTTAAGGAATTTGAGACTAAATAGGGTTTTTTACTTTTACTCGAGTCATTTTAAAGCATTATTTAAATATATTTTTACTCAAGTAGAAGTAAGTAATGTTCATTTAATAGGATTTTTTCGCTACTCTACCCACCTTTGATCATGCCTATATGTTAAGTTTGCAGTAGAACTCTTTTAATTTTTAAATGACAGATTTAACCTTGAGAGGTCCAAATTTGGGATGTTGCTTAAAAACCTGATCACACTTTAACCTTCTTCACAGTCAAGTCAAGTTCATCTGAATAGCACGTTTAAAATTTGCTTTAAAGCAAAAACACAAGTAATATGTATCTTTCTGGAATTGTAAGTTATTGTAGGTATAATGGGATTAATGTGAACAACATGAGCTTTTGCTTAAATGAGTTTATTCCATCCTTGTAATAAAAAAGGCCTTGTACATTAGCAGTGGCTCATAGCGGCAGTGAGACTGCAGTTCTGTTTCCGTCCCCTCAGAGAGCAGTATATCGATTTTCATTAATTTACTGTAGATTAACCCTAAACTCAGTATTTCAGTAAGGCATAATGGTTATAGAGAAATGCTCTCCATCCTACAGGGGAGTGCAAACATAATTTGACTCCGGAAAGAGATTAATATGCTACCTGCATGACATGATTTCTAAACTATGCCATGCTCAGTTTATATTTTCTAATTTATTAACTCCCTTCTTCTCTTCAATCATTCTCTAAAAAGTAGAAGCAGAGAATCAAAGTCGTACTTTCTGATTGCACCTTTATCTGGGTATCCAGAAACGAGAAGCATTGCCCTATTACAAAGAAAATGATAAGGAACAGAGATAGAGGGGCTGAAGGAAAGTGCAGGACAGGTGTGTAATTACCAGAGATGTAAGACTGAAAAAAGGTGAAGCATAACAGATAATTTCTTCACAGTGAGACTAAGTCAAAGAAAGGTAGGCATGAGAACCAGCAAGGAAAAGAGACTAAAGGGAACATGGGGCAAGGATTTATTTATGAAATGGTCTTAAGTGGTTAGGGACAGTGGGCTCCTCAAAGATAAGATATTTTATCCTGATACATGCAGAGCAATAGATAAAGAGGCCTTCGGAACACAATATTTATGTTAGAAATATCTCTATAACTAAACTAAGACCACTAAAACAAAGCAGAAGTATTGTTAACACCTGTCCCAATGTAGTCCAGAAAACTTCTATTTGCAGTTATTATTTCTAAGGTGAACTATTAAAGACCTTTATCAAACGTCCTAGGAAATCACTAAAATCCTTTCAATTATAAAAGGCTGCAATAGGAGTTCTGTTAAGAGAAGGGAAGCTCATATTTCTTTAGTTAATTATTAAAGAGACAATGGAAAAATATGAATGAAATTATTACATAAAAGTAAAGCTAAAATCAATAGGCTGATTTAATACATATTTTATATTATGTATTAAATCAGGTCTATTTGTACAGCACATGTGGTTGAAAGTGCTTTACATGATAAAAACATAACAATGAACAAACACACACACAAAAAAGAAAACTGATCTCTTTCAAGCATTTGGAAGTTTACATCTGAGAGTAAGAGTGTTATGGTATTTTTGGTATCTTTTCCAGCTCCTCCAAATTATAGGAAAAACACCCCACATTTTTCCTATAATGTGGGGTGTATTGGATTTAATCTTCTCTTTCAACCTCAGTTTAAACTCACCTTCCCGTCTTGCATCAGCAGTATGTAGCTGGTATGTTCGTCCAGGCTCAGGTCATCAGGGAGAGCAGGAGACGAGGACTTATCTGAGAGTTGCTCCGACTTCAGTGATGCCTGCTCAATCTCTGCCATTCTGATCTGCTGCAAAGAGTTTTTTTCACTTACTGATGCCTTTAAAAGTCAAAGAAACATGAAACTGTGACCACTTCCAACATCCTGGAAGAACACAATCTCATCAGTGCTTACTGTGACTATCTCTAACATGGAAGACCCTAAGTATTTACATAAATATCTGCATAAAAAAGAATGAAAACATACAGAGATCTTGCAGGATTTTTTTTTGATTACTCATTAGCTTCAATAAACCAGCAAAAGCATTACAGACAAAAGAGACAAAACCTCCTCCAAGATGCACCAGTTGTTGACATTTCAGAGGTAATAATGCTGTGGGATGTGTCTGTAAAGAGAGCATGGTGAGACATTTCAAGTAAGTAGTTTGTAATCATCAGCTAAACCAATGTGTCCCATTTTCTAATGTGATATTAGAGCTTTTTCAAAAACTCCTTGAAACCAGTTTTCTTTAATTCGCAGAACATGCAGATCAGCTCATGTGGTCTTTCTCAGCAATATTTCAAACAACCTGAAATCGGAAATGCTGTCTGGGCATTCCAGCAGTATTTCTTAGAGGTGATAGAGCAATAAATAGTCAGCGTGAGCGGCGTGGATTAACCGCAGTACTTAAAGCGGGCCAAGTGAAACTCAATGGAGCGAGGCTGGTTAGCCATGTATTAACACGTGCACTAAGCGGCTCATAAAGAGAGATTCACTGCTGATATGAGCCAGTAAATCACCACTGCCACAGATCCCAAAGAGAGCGAGAGAGAGAGTGAGAGAGACGTAATGAAGCAAAGCAAAGACACAAGGCACAAGCACAGCAAAGCGACTCATTAGCTCAGAGAAACACTTCACAGTTGTGCTGTTTTGATTCATGTAGTAGCCCTCACTTGTGGTACTTTGTGGCAGCACCGTATCTGACTTGTGTCTCATAGGTGGGCAATAAATAGCCTCGACAAAGACCCGTGCAAGCTTCTAGCAGGTGTTTTTATCGACGCGTAACAGAAACTACAACGTCTTTCTTCTTGTGTTCTACACCGTGCCTTCGGGGAGAACACAGAAGTACAAAAGGCAGAGGAAACTTTGCTACTCCAGAAGTATGTTTGGTAACACGATGGACAACGGCAAACTAAAAGTATTCACTTCAGTATAAGAAAAGGGAAAACATTCAACAGAAAAGGGGACTGAAAAGAAATGAAATCTCTCGCGACCAAAGCACCTGAGGCACACTGGCCTGGACACACTGTTTGCTGTATCATATAAGCTCCAACCCCGCAGGAATAGCAATCGCAAGATAATTTCCTACTCAACACACAAAGGTTAACAACAGGCTTTATGGTAGGTAAATGCACTGCTGTGATTACAAATGAAGCAATGTAGAAGAACGCTGGTCTAAAGGAAGCATAAGGTCAACACATGCAGCTAAATTAATGGTAAAGGTTGAACTGTCACTTTCAGGTTGCCTCAAGGGCTCTTTACAAAGTAACGTGATGAATTATTCTCCTCTTACGCACTTTAAGCCCAGATTTCCAGTAGGGCCTTTTAGATTCTCCAATCCTGTGAAGACTTCAGGATCTAACAGTAATCTGTATAAAGATTAGCTGTACAATGGCTCCCTCCTCCACTTCCAAACCCCATACGGTCACATATAAATATAATGTCTTTTTACATTTGCCACCTTTTGTAGAGCTACAACATGCAAGTTCAATGTATTTCTTGTAGATTTAATGTGATACACCAAAACCAAGTCATGGTTAACTGTCTGCATTTGCATATAACTCCCCTGAGTTATCATCCGTTAACTAAATAGTTTGCTCAGTTTTTTTTGAAAAAATATCTCAAACTCTCTTCAGATGGAGATCCCCTGTGACCTTCAGTATCAAGGCTTGCCAAATATTCTTCATTGGCTCAAACTCTGCCTTCGACTGGACCATTCAAACAATTCTGTCCGTTTTCATCTCAGCTTTTTTGTTGCAGATACAGCTGGATGTTTAGGATGGTTATTTGCTGGATGGCAAACCTCCACCCCAGTCTTACGTCTTTTGTAGCCACTCAAAATATTTCTCTTATCTTTTTCTCCTGTCCTCCTTCCATCAACTCTGATCATGACAGATTCTCTCACCTGAGCTATGGACCTCTATAATTACCACAAACATGTTGGCAGCCTTTCTGACTAGATGATTAGAGAGTGAGTGATTTTTACTTGTAAGACATTTTTAAAACTGTAATTGAATGTTCTTACAACCTTGATAAGTTTAAAGCTTGGAATACAGTTTTTATTTCTTTTTTAACCAAACCCTCCTTCATACCCCTTCATAACTTTATCCTTGACTTGTCTGTTGATTTCCTTGGTCTTCATGATGTTTTTGTTCACTGGTGAACAAATTTCTAAGGCCTCCACAGAACAACTGTGCTCTTATTGAGATTAAATTACACATAAGTGGACTCTATTTACTAGGTATGTGACTTTTTAAGTTTTTTTTTTTAACACTGTTTAATTTAAGGGAGTCATAGTACAAAGTGTCCAACCTTTCAGATTTTTATTTTTAATTTTTACATCACATAAAATCCTAATACATTGACGTTTGCCATTGAAATGTGGCAAACTATGAAAACACAAAAGGGGTATGAATACTTTGCAAGGCACTAGTGCTCAAAATAAACTGAAGCGGAACTGCTCTGGATCCGATATAGCAAATCAGAGACCAAGCGCGGATAGCAAAAGGAGTGGAAGTGCACAGAGAGGAGAGGAAACATGTAAACGAGAGAAAGAGAAGATTGATGGTCTGACAGCAGCTGCAGACAGGCAGAAAGCGAAGCTGACAGGTGAGGAGGTGTAGATCCCAGTTACTTCCTCCTCTGAGCTGACCCACTGCACTTTGTCACTGTGATGGACAACACTCGCGCAGGACAGTATGTTTCTAAGTGCTTGTTGAATGCAAGACTTTCCTGTTAACAAGACACCTTGGAATATAAACTCAAGGAGACTGTGGGTGGCCGTGTGTGTGCTCTCATGCAAGCATACAGTCATGAAGGATGGGTGCATTTGTGAGCTCATGCAGAGTGGCCTCAGTAATCCATTAAACAGCCATGCAACATGGTTTTATCAGTGTATTTTCATATAGCATGCAAATGCATCTTCCTGAGTGTGACCCTGATTTGGAATGTACTGCATATACATATAGATGTTTATTATATGGGTTTTCTAGGAATAATCAAGAATAAATCCAGAATTAATTGGATGGTCTACCTACACACTAGTCCATTACAGTCTGAAATCCATCAGCTGGCAAAATTGCCAATGTTTGTACAGATAAGTATTTATGAAGGCTGATATTTAGGTATATAATTTCTGTTTTGATTCTTCGTTAGGGCTCAAATGTAGTACAAACACGTTAACATTAATCATTGCATCTCATAGCAGCTGCTTTACATTTTTGTCCTAGCTACATTTCAAAAAAAATATGTGCAGAAATCTTTCATACCCAGCAGATTTATATTACGTTTTCTGTATTTTACATCAGTGAAATCGCAATAATTTTTCATTCTTTTGTCGACAAAAGAATGAAATGACATTTATTAACTTCAAATACTGCTTTCCCCAACAACACACAACGTGACAAAGCAAAAGCAAGTAAGGCAATTGTTTTTTCTCAAGGAGGCACAAAAACAATGGCGTATTGTGACAAAGTGGTGCAGTTTCTGTTCACCACTTGTCCCTTACTCTTATTTCTGATTCACATACTTCCTATAGTTGGTTATAATGCTTAAATTTAAACACTAGTTTGCAGCTTTGCTTCACTTATGATCCCGGGTTTGTTTGTGTTAGCATTATATTGCAGTTTCCATCTATTTATATGTTTAGGTTAAAGCTACTACTTCTGGACTATTGGTTGAACTTGTTTATTTTGTTTCAAAGTATATTCATGTTGCTTGTTTTCCTTTTTACTCATCATTGTTTGTCCCTTGAAGATCTGCAGCAGGGCAGGAGTGTGGGAGGGGCCGGCCCAGTATTTCCTGTTTAAATGGCTGGATGATGTCATTGATTACCTTGCTGATTTCTACCAATTAGAGGGTTTTCTTGAGTATTGCTTTGTTTGTTTTTCTTTGAAATAACCTTTTGAGTTATCTTGTATTACATGGTTTATTTTGCAGACCATTTCATTATGTAGATGAGTTTGTAAATTAGATTAATAGTTTTATTCTTGTTTCTCTGTTTAGATTTTATTTTTTATTTTTTTCCTGTTTAATTGTGGCTTGGTCCACTCAAGTGCAGGTGTGTTGCCAGTTGGCTATAAAAACAGTGAGTTCTTGGAAGCTCGAGGAGGGTGGTCAGAGTCAAAAGTCACAAATAAAAGTCATCAGAAGAATCCTGATCCGGAGGCTGATGCTGTTTTTTTGTTAGCACTGAAAACTGCAGCAGCACGGAAGAAACTCTCAAACTTTTTGCGTTACCTCATAGCTATAAGTCTTTGTGGAAAAAAGAGATTGTAGTCAGAATAAAAATACCCAATATTTCATTTTTTTATTATTTTAAGTCAATAAGAAAAAGTAATTTTATTTTTATTCCTCTTTTAGGTTTAAGAGCAAAGAAAAATATAATCTTAGCATGTCTTAATTTTAAATGAAAATTAGAACATTTAGTGCTTAGATTGAGGCCTAAATATTTCAGTTCTTTATGCACAGTTATTCATTTATTACACAGTTATTCTGTAGAGAAAAATGTATGGTGATATTGCATGAAGACAAAAAGTGGCAAAACAATCCCTCTGGTTACTTTCAAGTTAAAACACTTTGCAGTTTTATAGCAATTTAGGCAGTTTTTTTTTGTTATTTTTTATTTACAAAGAGTCATAATATGTTTCTAAAGTTACTGATTGTAGACCCATTTTTTGTTGACCAGTAAAACCTGTTTGTTGTCCTGCAAACCTGTAGTCCGGTCAGGTTTGCAGGGGTTCTTGAATTTTTCTCCATTAAACATGTTTTTTTCATTAGTTTACAGGTAAACGTAGGATTCCACTGTGCTTGAACCAGTAACATTGTTTATCTTAACATACATCTCAACAGCAGGTCTGATTTACATCCAGTGAAAAAGTAGCAGAGTTTGAGAAGCACAGATGTAGTTGGGGAAGTGTTACGCTCGCTCATTAAGCCTATGGATTTCTTGCTAAAGCTAATTTTTATTGCAAGTAATTCCACTAAGAGGAGGCTAATCTTGCTAATCTTGCTGCTTTGTTTTCTTTTCTTCTTTTACCAAGATGTCTGTATATGAGGTGTGAGGAGATAAAAATGACTATAATTAATTAAAAATGATTAACAAATATTTAATTGCGCAGAAAAGTTTTAGATTTTTATCTTATTTGCTTCTGTTCAGCTTTTTAAAATTTTAAACCTTCCATATTCTCATACACAGCCCTGCCCAGGGTTGTGTGTGTGTGGGGGTGTGTGTGCCGAATAGTGTTTTATGTGTGTTCAGGGTGGTACCTCTTGCGGGTGGCCCTTGCAGTCTTTGCAGACAGGCGGAGAGGAGTAATGGTGGAAGACGGAGCCGGAGAGGTTGTCGATCATCAGCATCTCCCCATCTATTGTATCCTTGATTAGGAGAGATACGCTGTCCAACCACTGGCTCTCCTGGAACACATACACGCACACACGCAAACAAACACGCGCACGCACGCACACGGACAGAAACGCACACGGGACGGAGGCCAGCAGACCAGGATGCACGCAGGCGCAAACGTGTGCACATGCGGACATGCGAGGACAAAAAAACACGCAGGGAAATGCATACACCATTGGAAGGATTATTAAAGAGCCCGTGTGCACACGCAAGAAAGGCTTTCGCCTTTTTTTCTTCTTTTTTAAATCTACGTTCACAAACTGCAATTGGTCATTCATATACAGTGCCTTGCAAAATTATTCACACCCCTGATATTAATCATCACATTTTTACATTTTATTTTTTGGGGATATTGTGTCATCGACCAACACAAAACAGTTCATTACTGTAAAGCTGAGGAAAACGTTACATTACTTTTATTTTGTCTATATAAGTAACAATCTGAAAGGTTTTCAGTTGGAGTTAGGTCTGGGTTTCTATCACATTTATTTGGTTTGGTGCAAAATATTTCATTACAAAATTTAGGTGACTGATGGACAGTCTCAAGTTTTTGGCAGCCTTTACCAGGTTTAACCCTGCTGGAAAAAAAGCATGCCCACAGCATAATGCTGCCACCTTCCTATTTCACCATGGTGATGGTGTGTTATGTGCTATGTTAGCTTCCAATCTCGGAGGCCTTTGCCACAGAGCTGTATTGTGGTTCAATTATGCACAACTGGGCTTGATTTAACTATCAGGAAAAAACTAAAGATAATTGATTACAGGCATTTTTTCCTGAGGAGTTATCAGAATAAAAGGCACTCAGCAAATAAGAAACATTTCTAAGCTTAAATAATTTTGAAAACTATGTACACTTTTTCTGCCACATCACAGTGATGTTTTATTTTGGGTTGGTCTGTCACATGAAATCTGAACAACCATTTAAGCTTGACATTTTATGGTGACACAATAAAAGAAAATTCTAGGTTTGAATATTTTTGCAAAGCACTGTTCTTGTTCACCTCTACAGCAGTAAACGTTGTAGTTTCTAAGGATACACAAACGATTCATAGACAAAAATTATGAGGCAATTTGTTTTGTTGCTCGAAAGCATTGTCAGTGATTATGTAGCAATCATTCTCCCCTCTTTATAAATCTTTACTGTTTAAAAAAAGAAAAAAGGAAAGACAAGATCTCGAGTAATAAAGCTCCAAATGCTCATTAGTCGAGCCACATCTAATTTTACTATCAAATCCTTGGGCGCTCAGTGTGAAGCAATTACGTTTGATATATCACCTCAATTAGGCTGTTCAATACCTTGTTGAAACAGTTTTAGATTTAGGTATTTGCTTTTTGCTCTGGGTATATTATAAGCTTTAAAGTAATTGAGCTTGAATCACTCAGGGCTTTTTTTAAAATTGTCATCAATGATCCCCGCTTGCTTGAATCTCGTCTGCTAGATTTATTTCTGGAGACACATCTACCGTAGCGGCGAAAGGAAACTACTTCGACAACAAATATTCAAAACATGAATCCACTTCAGTTGAATGCATTGTGCCTGTAGCCAAAAAACTGTATTACATCAGAAGATATTTCCCAAAAGACACTGTGGAAATAAGGTCACTCCTCTTCAATTCCCGAATAAGCCCATTTTCATTATAAAATTCTGCAACGGTGCTTATGGGACTATACTTAGATCTGTTATGCAAACACACACTATCTCATATGACTCACATGGCTTTATTACATTTAGCCATGACTTATGTTTTCAAAAAAAAAGAGGGGGTTAAGATTTCAAGAGCCAACCTACTGTACTGTGAGCTGCATATTACTGGTGTTGGTTTATGAAATAAAGCTGAAGAGCCACAAAGTGACTCTGCTGAAACTAGCTTGATACATGCCAGTGTGGAAAAAAAAAACTCTGCAATTCACAGGGAGGCTTCGGATATTTTGTTGTATGTGTAGGTGGAGCTTAATATGAAAACGTAATGTTTGATTGACTGCCGTTGTCTGTGTGCTGGCCCCCATTAATAACTGTATTAGTGGACAACAATGGGCTTGTCTGGAGGGACTGGAAGTTGAGAGTAAGAGAGGAGAGAGCTGAAATTAATTACTGCCTTTATCTGACTGTCACTGGCTCAGCCATTATCTCTCCTCTCTTGTTCCTGGACTGTAGGGGTGTGCGTGTGTGTGTGTGTCTCAACTTCCTGCAGTGTAACCTTTGTAGCTTGTGCAGTTCTTTAGCAATGTTTCTGCATAAAGCTAGACACAATGAAAAGTCTTAAAAGAGCCCATTGGCTGTAGATGAAATTAGTGTCTTCCATTCGTAAGGACTCCTTGCCTGAGATGCACAACTTTGAGCACCACTCAGTTAAATAAAGGCATCTTCAGTCGGTCTAAAGTTAAGGAGGAAACATTTAAAGAAAGATTATTACCTTAAATCTTTCCTATTTTAAAATTATAGAAAAGAAAGCAAAATCATGCAAAGATGCAACGTCTCAAATCTTGATTCCCCAACGGATTTGAGGTTCAAGACCCTAATTAGTCAAGCTGATAACGTATTTAAGCAATTTCAAAAAATCACAGAGGATTAAATGTTTATGACTGGAAGAACATGCACATATTCCAAGGGAACTAATTACAGTATTTTTTGGAGGTAAAACAGTAACTGTTTATGGACGATAAAGCTGATTAAGTAAAACTGCATGGAAGCAGTAGCAGCAATGCACAACTGCAGTGTCAATCTGGCTTTGCTGCATCCTCACCAAAACAACTTGTAGAATGAGTCTAGTCTATTTATGAAACAACTTTGGGGCAAACAAAGTTATCAAAGGATCCTCATTGTGTACAACGGTCATTTCATTTAACAGACGGCAGAGTTGATCCTCTCAAGTCTTAGCACTAAAAATAATGGAGGAATTGTGTACTGGTTTATTTTTATAGGGTCACAATTGTTCCTGCTTTCTGGACAAATTTGGCAGATGAAGTGTTCAGCAAGAGAGCACATTTACTCAGCAAACTCTGGTTCCTGAGCAAACTGGGGAATTTCTCAAAACTAATGACATATCTTCAATTCTTGAGGGAAGAATCGAATTTAAAGTCACGTTTCTACATCAACATGCAGCGTGTATTTTCAAACGAAGCCCTTTGGTTTATGAAAGAAAAATAAGACAAATGGGAAAAAGTGCAAACATTTTGACCATGAATATTTCCTTTTTATTATAATTTATTCATTAAAAAGTGATCTTTGGTTTCTTTTCCACTGTGTTGGTTGATGTGAGCTCACTCACTACCTTCTTTCTTTCGCTGCCTAACAGTTGTTAGGGTCTGTGTGCAATGAGTGCAGAGGTAAAGCAGATATGGTGAATGTGCAAAAACAGCAAATTGCACTGCTTTGTGAATTCACTCCTCTGTGTATCCAAGAAAACCAAATTTTAATTTTGATAAAAAGGTTACACATGTATATGAAATGAGCTCTATTCATATTTTGATGTGATGAGGATATGATGGAAATTTGAGCTTGTGATTCAGCCAGTGGTTTCCGATATATTTGATTCGCAATAGCTTCTGCATGTTAGAAGAGTCCCTTTAATATTTTTTATTTAGTAAAAATTGCAGATTTTTGGTTTACACATTTTAACTTACTTGATATATTCAAAACCATATTTTTTTTATATCTAAATACACTTCCTAATTTGAAGAAATGAGACTCCATGTCATTGAGCCTTATAATTTTTATATATATGTTTCATTGTGGACACTAACCTATAACATAAGAAATGTCCGATTTTGTCTTGAGGAACTTTTCTTGTTCATCTTTTACAACACATCTTTTTCTGCATTTCAGGCCTGCAGTATGATTAAAATAATTTCATAAGGAATTATTTTCCTCAACATGTAGAACCTTTGAGTAGAAAAAGTGGTCAGAAGATCAACAATCTGTCAACAGATGTATGAGAAAAAAATATTAGATTTATTAAAAACAATTTTCCCCAAGGAAAAATTTGAAATGGAAGGGATTCCTCCAACTGGTAAATCATTAATTTGAGTATTGTGATTTTCAGTGCATAAACTAACAGCAGGAAGTTACAGATCCCAAAGACAGCTCTGCATAGGGAGCAGTCATTCATGAAATGCCGATGAACAACACTGGCTAAAAATTACTTTTGGGAACACTGTGACTCTCAACAGAGCAGAACTGTATTCAAGACTTTATTTTTTTATTTTTTGTAAACAGATATTCTATGTTAACTTTATTTATAAGTTTTATTCTTGTCAGACTGGCAACATTTGATATGGACAGAGTGGTTGAGGTATATTCCAGATCGTTTTTGGAAGAAATCAGTTTATGTGTCATGATTTGTAAGTTTTTTGGACCTTCATCTGTGTTTCTAATTTTGACAATTTCTTTATTATTTACATAGATCTGGTCTGTTTACTTCTATCATACACACAATTTTTGAACAACTTTTCATGAACTTATTTGGATAGACAAAGTTCAAGTTTTTTTTTTCAAACTCTTAAACTAAACTACTACTCAAATGTGTATTTTTTACTGCACTCGAGCACCTAAAGTAACATTCATGCTAGCACAAGGCAAAAACCCAAGGAATTGGGCTGTGTATAAAATATGCTGGTCTGCTTGATCCCTTACTGCATCACTCCAGAGAAAGAGAAAACAGAGCAGGGAGGATGGATATAGAAAAAGCGGGGGTGGATCCTGCCACTGCATTAACTTCCTTTGTCAGCCAGCACCAAACTAAAAATGGCTCTACGCAGCCAAGATTAGCTCTACAAAGGTGAAACTCCTCTCGGCAGAGGGTGAGTCATCTTTATGTTTGTATCTGTGTGGGTATCTCAGGTGATCATTGGATATTTCATAATAGAAGTGTGAGTCTCTGCGGACTGTCTCTTTCTTACACGCTGGTCTAGGAAGTGAAATTATAATTAACCCGTAAACATGAACCTGCAAGAACCCAAGATGGAAGAAAATGCAATTGGAAAAAAAACCCAAAAAACAGAGGGAAAAAAAAAAAACAATACTCCAGCCTGTAAGAAACGTTGATCTAACTACTAACCCAAAAAATGTAACTTAAGATATATATGACATAACTCTGTCTTTCATGTTACCAGTGTCTCTGTTTTACTAAGGGATGTTTTTTTGCTGCTTCATATTTTCACAAATATGTTAATTCAGCTGCTCCTGTGGAAGAATGCCAACATAAGGCAATGTTTTCTTATTTAATCTCTGCACTTGTTTCCCTTCAGACAATTACTTTGATATATCCATCTGGAAATGTAAATCCCAACACACTAAGCTTGAGGCGATACAGTAATAAATGTATTGCAGGAAATTGCATGTAATTTTTTATCATAACGTATGCATAATCTTTTACTTTGCATATTTAAAAAATGCAATCAGTCTATACCATTTCACATTGTGTATGGTGTGCTATGGCATGATGCAGGGAACGAAGCCCACAATGTTTATTGGAATACTTGTGCATGTGTGTAAAACCCTCTAAAATAAAGGCATGTTTTACTGTAGCAGCAAAATTTCCTACTGAAAATGTTTGCAAAAATGCCTTTCCTGGGGAAAAACAACAAAGTTTAATGTTATTTCTTAACCAAACAATTCATGCTCATTGGCATCCCAAACAATAATCTAATAATATATATTTTTGTGAGACTAGAGCTTGATTTGCATTGAGCCCTCTTTACTCTGGCAGTCCTAAACAAAATCTGTCTGAATCAATTGCCAAAGGTCAGGGAGTTGGTAAATCTCAATTTTAGTCACTTTAATGCAACAAATGTGAAAAAAATTCAAGGGATAAGGTTACGTTTGCAAGGCACTGTACATCTTAAATGATTACCATTTGTCTTTAGCAATGTTTGTGAAACAAAAAATCTTTGAAGAATAAGAATTTAGGCTTACTAAGCCTTTTATTGACTATTCCTTATCCTTCTGCTCTTCTGTCGTAGGTTTTCTTTCCAAAACAAAGCAGATTGTACTATGTACAATTTTTAGATAGATAGGGCAAAAAAATACTGATACTGATATAGTGGTTTCTGTTCACAGATCTTGAGTGTAACATTACAGAGTGGATCAGTTGATTCACAAAGAATTAATACTCTGAAGCTACCGTATTTTCCGGACTATAAGTCGCAGTTTTTTGCATAGTTTGGCCGGGGGTGCGACTTATACTCCGGAGCGATTTACATGTGGAAATGTACACATCATTATATCATATCACATGTTATTTTCACACTAAACCGCAAGAGGGCGCTCTAGGCCTGTGTTATTCTACCTTCGGAGAGGTAGAAGAAATTAGCCGAGCTGTTTACAGCGACACTGAGGATGAAGATTTCATTGCGTTTAGTGATTTGGAGTGACACGGATAGTTTGGTAAACTTGTTAGCATGTTATTTATGCTATAGTTATCTGAATAACTCTTAATATGTTATGTTAACATACCAG
>CAEFZY010018537.1:0-33660 GCA_903066815.1 Brachyrhaphis roseni | reverse complement strand
TGATATTTAGCAGAAGCTAATGCTAATGCGCTACACCAATCTGATATTTAGCAGAAGCTAATGCTAATGCGCTACACCAACTTGATATTTAACAGAAGCTAATGCGCTACACCAACTTGATATTTAGCAGAAGCTAATGCTAATGCGCTACACCAATCTGATATTTAGCAGAAGCTAATGCTAATGCGCTACACCAACTTGATATTTAGCAGAAGCTAATGCGCTACACCAACCTGATATTTAGCAGAAACCCTGAAGCACGACTTTAATTTTGACGTTATGCTGACTCAGTGATTGATTGTTTTTCCTGGATCCTTATTGGTGAATTTAGGCTCCGCCTCCTCTCTATGTCCCACGTAAGGCGGGAATCACCATAGCAACCAGGAGATGAAAATTTTAAATAAGTTTGTTGACTCGGTTTGTGCGTTTCGAAGCGGCCGTCCCAGAGGAGGAAGAGAACCAATCATCAGAGCCGAGTCAGTGGGAGGAAGTGACATCACCGCTGGCCAGCCGCATCAGAACTCTGAAGAAACAGCTGACGATGGAGACCAAGGTGAAGCAGGGCGCCGAGAACATGATTCAGACCTACAGCAGCAGGTCCTTCAAGGTGAGACCTACTTCCTGTCTCCTTCAAAATAAAGCTCCTCAACCGTGACCCGGTCCAAGCGGTTCGGAACATGACCCGGTCCGGTTTGTGTTCCAGGACCGGAAGATGCTGGGCACGGCCCAGCAGATGCTCCAGGACAGCCGGACCAAGATCGAGCTGCTGAGGATCCAGATCGTTAAAGTCAGCCAGGCCCAGGAGGAGGCCGGTTCCCTCGGTAACCGAACGGAGCGGTTCTGTCCTGGACCGCGCCCGGTCCGGGTCTGGCCGGCTCTGAGCCGTCTCTCTGTCCCAGGTCCGGACGAGGAGATCATCGGCCCGGTGGAGCTGCGTGTCGCTGAGCTGCTGCACCGCATGAAGATCGAATCGGCCGTCGCCGAAGGAGCCAGGAACGTGGCGAAGCTGGTGGACCGGAAGGAACGGCGGGTTCTGACCGAGGTACCGGGCCGATCGGGTCAGGGATCCCTTCCTGCACTGCTGTGGTGTGGAGAGCTTTATCCTTTCTGTCATGTTGTGCTGCTTTTGGAATCACGGCAGAATATTAATCCTATTTTCTGATCATAACTAGATGAACTACAACAACATTTCCTAATAACTAACTATAGCACACTGTGGTGATCAGCTTTAATGGCCTATTCCAAGTCTGACTGCAGTGGAATGTGTGTTAATCAATAAACACGTCATTAAAAAATTGAGAAATGCAGACATTAAATCCATAAATAATTTATAATTATGTTGTTTAACTGTAATGTGTTGGAATACCTGAAATATTTCATGTTTCTTTAAATATTTTAAGAACTAGTGGGCGGGGCTAATACTGTTTACTCGTCGGTGGGCGGGGCTAATCATGTTTTAAAGTGTGGTGGGCGGAGCCAAGACTGTTAGGGAATTTGATTGGTCAGCCGTTTTTTATGATGGTCGTTGAGCAGAAAGGAGGAAAAACTTCAGTTTTTGTCAAAAATGTAGATTTTCTGTTATTTCTATAAATATAAATTCAGTCCATTTTCATTTAGTTTTTATGACACTTTTTAAAATATTGCAAATACACAAAAATGCTACAGTTTTCTTTCGATTTGTTATTTCATCTGTCCTTGGATCGCTGGGATCATTGACCATAATCTGATCAGTTCTGATCGGTTCTGATGGGTTCTGATCAGTTCTCCTGAAGGGTTCTGATGGTTTCTGATCGGTTCTGATGGGTTCTGATCAGTTCTCCTGAAGGGTTCTGATAGGTTCTGTCCCTCCAGGCCCAGGCCCGGGTCCAGGAGTCGTCCCAGAAGGTGGACCTCCTGCATCTGTCTCTGCAGCGGCGGCTCATCGAGCTTCCTGAGGATCATCCCACTCGATCCGCCATCATGGAGACTCTGGAGTCTGGACCCGCTCCGTCCTACGGAACGCCGAAGAAACAGTCCGCCGCTCCGTCCTCTTCCTCATTATCGTCCTCTTCCTCCTTCTTCAGACCGGCCAGTCTAACAGGTCCGGTACTTTCACAACCCAGAAACATCCTGGAGGTTCCACTGGACTCATGACTTCCTGTTTGATGCTCCAACATGGCGCTGATTTCCTGCTCTCACTCCCAGATGTCGCTCAGCTCTCACTCACTAATCTCTTGATTCTCCTCCTGCCTGTTTCTCATCATTTCCCCGGGTTGAATCCTGAACCTCCTCGGTGTTTTGGGTCAAACCTCTGGAACTGAAATGTTTCTGAATAAGATCAAATCATGAGACATCCGGCCATAAAACCTAGAAATCAGTTTGATTAGATCCAGAAGAATCGACCCAACATGGTGAGTCTGACTCTGGTTCTGCTGCCGCCCTGCAGGCCGGCTGGAGGTCTGCCTGATGGGGGTCCAGGACCTGCTGGAGGACGTTCCGGGCCGCAGCCCCGCCCAGTTCTCCGGGAACTACGCCGACGGGAAGTCCATGAAGGTGAAGGGTTCTGGACGGAGCGCCAATGGGAAGACGGGGAGGTCCGATGAACTGTCCTGTAAGGAATCTGCTGTCCGGAGAAACGTTGACGTTAATATTTCTCTAACTTTGGTTCTGATTCTGATTCTGTTGGGAATGTCGGAGAAAGTCCCGTTTAATCCAAACTAAAACCCGATCAATGTTTTGGTTTGAATAATTCCTTTGTTTCCCGTCCGATCCAAACCGCCGCGGCTCGTTGGATCTGAGCAGAACCCTCCAGAACATCCGGATCAGAAATGACCCGGTTTCTCCCTCCTGTCTCTGTTCCAGCGGAGGTCAGCGCCGTGCTGAAGGTCGACAACCGGGTCATGGGCCGGACTCACTGGAGGCCGCAGGGCAAGGAGGCCTGGGGCCAGAACTTCAGCACCGAGCTGGAGCGGGTCAGTACACTGGTGGTTCTGATCCGAACCAGAAAATAATTTTCCAGTCTAATGGACCTTAGAGTCTCCAGACAGAGCAGAAAGGGGCCCCTGCTGTAAACCAGTAGTGATTGTGGTGCTGGTTCTGGTCCAGTCCAGGGAGCTGGAGGTGGCGGTGTACTGGAGGGACTGGCGGGCGCTGAGCGCCGTGAAGTTCCTGCGCCTGGAGGACTTCCTGGACAACCGCAGACACGGCATGTGTTTGGAGCTGGAGCCTCAGGGAATCGTCTTCATCGAGGTTTGACTGCTTCCCAGTTACAGGTCCAGTTACACAGAACCAGGGTTGGGTTCTCTTTGCTCTCATCACGTTTAACAGCAGAACCAGCTGATCAGAACTCATGATCCAATAACGTCACATCGTCTGCGTAATTCAGCAGCTTTTATTAACGTTGAATAAAAGCTGCAGCGGTTTGGACTGTTGACTTACAGCAAGTAGTTTAACACCCAGTGACCCTTGAGTGACCCTTGAGTGACCCTTGAGTGACCCCGCCCCCCCACCTGTTTTCACCTTGTAGAGATGAAGAGATGCTGACAATGGTTGGACTTTTATCACAGTATGAAAATGAGTCGGTGTTGAGTTTAAGAACTGAAAACCTTTCATTTAAGTCCTGAAACTTGATCAGCTCCATTTTTGTTTCCAGGTGACGTTCATCAATCCCGTCATCGAGCGTCCGTCCAAACTCCAGAGGCAGATGAGGATTTTCCCCAAGGAAAAAGGTGAAAATCACTTTAATATTTTCTGAAGCTTTCAGGACATTTTTGTTAAATACTTGATGCAGCGTTCAGTGAGGCTACAGACCTCAACATGGCCGCCGGGCGACCGACCCCCGGTTTGGTTCCTTTGTGTCTGAAAACTTTAATTCTCAACATCAAAACTTCAATACAAAGGTCAAACTTTATATCGGAGAGTAAACTACGGATTTAAATGTTTCTGGGAAAATGTATTTGGGGGAAACATGTATTTGGGGGAAGCGAAGTGCGCCAAGCGTTTTCAAAGTTAGCAAAACGAGAAGGTGCTAAACGGAGGAATTAGCTTTGCTTTTAGCGGATTAATCGAAAGTATGTCCAGAACTTTGTTGTTTTGGGAAACCTGAACAGATTCTTCTGAAGAACCGAACAGATTCCCGTCCAGCAGAACCAGCAGGGCCCGATAGATGGGCCCAGTTGGCTCTGCTCAGTTTGGGTTTGGGTTTTTTTTTGTCAGTCGCTGTTGATGTCAGGTTATTGTAATGGAGTCGTGACATAGCCAGTGACTCCGCCCCCTAGCCAATCAGTGACCAGCAGTCTTCTGATGTCACGTTTTGTCTTGGACCCAGTGGAGTCGGTCCTAGTAAGGCCGGTTCCGAGAATCCTGTAAGATGTTTTGGTTCAGGAAACATGGCGGCTTGGTGACATCATCTCGTTTCCTCCAGGGAGGAACTTCCTCCGGGCGTCTCAGATGAACCTGAACTTCGCCACATGGGGCCGTCTGATGATGAGCTTCCTGCCGCCATGCAACTCCCCGGAAGCCATGAGTCCGCCGCTGCCGGCTCCCGGCGCCGCGCCGTCCGGCGGCTCGCCGCCACGGTGAGTCGGATCCTTCAGAGATCCAACGGATCTGGGTCAGAGCTGATGGATCTGTTTCCTGTCAGAGAGCGAACGCCGTCCAGTCTCGCCGTCTCTGAAGAGTCCATCAGAAGATCTCCACTTCCCTCCAGGACGGAGACAAAAGACGCCTCGCAGGTCTGAGAGGAACGTTAAGTTATTATCAGAGACAAACATTTACTAACTTCCAGTTTCTCTCTGATTTCCTTCTGGAAAAGTCTCCTGACTGGAAGAGCAGCCTGAAGTCCAGACGGTCGGCCTCGGTCCGGCCGGCGCCACAGTGAGTCTCAGAAAAACCTTTTCCTTCATTCAGTCATGATCATAATTTATCTTCTTCTTTTTAATGTTTCATTTTACTTTATATAAAACTGATCAGGTGAGTTCTACAAATAATGAATACTGAAGCATTTGAGGATTAAACCCGGTCATTTATTGGGCTGTTCATGTTCTGTAATCTGGATTAATAAACAACAGAACCTAATCTGATCAGAACCTCAAAGGACCCGGAAGGATCCACTGGTCATAATGTTTTGGCTGATTCCTGCGTCTTTAAACACTGAAACTGTAAAGTTTTCTGGACGGCAGCGTTTTGCAGCCAGAACTCTGCCGGCCCGGTCCAGAGGTCCGGTTCCTTCACCGTGTTTGGTCTGCAGGTCCGAGGCGCTGCAGATGGAGGACTTCCTGTTCGTTTCCGTCCTGGGAAGAGGACACTTCGGAAAGGTACCGGAGCGCCGGGATGTACCGTAAAACCCGACCAAGGTTAACGACTAACAGAACCTCCTCTGACCCAAACCAAGGTTCTGCTGGCCGAGTACAGGAAGTCTGGGAAAATGTTTGCCATCAAAGCGCTGAAGAAGAGTGAGGTCATCACACGGGATGAAGTGGACAGGTGAGGAAGATCCAGAACCTCCAACCGTTCTGTTCATGGTACCGGTACAAAACATGGCCCAGTTCTGACCCGGTTACAGGAATGTAGAACTTTTCCTGAACTCATCATTCGGTACATTTAGCAGAACTTCTTAGAGAAACTCTGAAACTTCTGGTGGAGTTCCTGACCCGGTTTGGACTCCAGCAGAACTTTTCCTGGTTCTGTCGGTTTGAGTGAAGTTAGATCTTCATTCCACATGTCGGCCTGTAGGAGGCGCCGTCTCAGGTAACCAGAGGAAAGTTTGTTTCAGTGGTTCTGGTTTGTCTGACCCGGTCCAGTCTGGTCAGCGAGAAGCGGATCTTGGAGGTGATCAACTCGGCCCGCCATCCCTTCCTGGTCAACCTGCACGGCTGCTTCCAGACGGCCGAGCACGTCTGCTTCGTCATGGCCTACTCTCCGGGCGGAGACCTGATGAAGCACATCCACACCGCCATCTTCTCCGAGAAACAATCCTTGTGAGCCGACGCTCGCGCCCAACGGTCTAGTCAAAGTACGGCACCTGCTTTCAGCTGCGCTCTTCTTGGTTTCCAGGTTTTATTCGTCGTGCGTTCTGCTGGGTCTGGAGTTCCTCCATCAGAACCAGATCGTCTACAGGTGAGTGGCTCAGGCCCCGCCCCCAGACGCTGCTCATTGGCTGGAATCTGCAGCGGGTTTCTGTCTGTCCTCCAGGGACCTGAAGCTGGACAACCTGCTGATGGACGCCGATGGATACGTCCGGATCGCAGACTTTGGTTTGTGCAAAGAAGGTGAGAAAAAAACCAAAGTGTTTCCTGTCTTTTGATTGGTCCAGAAGGTTTGAACCAATGGCAGAGCGGCTACAGTCCAGCCCACCTGGACTCATCCACCTGACACCAGAATAACATAAAATGATGGCTGCATAGATACCAGTTATGTCTTTTATTGTGAAAATCCAAGTAAGACTGTTTCCTGTTAGTTTGTTAAGCATCAGGTGGTTCTGACCCATTGAACAAGCTAACAGGAAGCTGACACTCGGGGAGCGCCGCCTGATCTCTATGGTGATTCCCTCCTCTGTGACTGGTTGCTATGGCGACTCCCTCCTCTGTGACTGGTTGCTATGGCGACTCCCTCCTCTGTGACTGGTTGCTATGGTGACTCAATAAGCAGGAAGGAACCTTTTGGTTCAGCAGATATAGAAACATGAAATGTGCAGCAGCTGGTTTTTGTTTCTATAAACCATAAGTTCAAACTGCCACTGGTTACCATGGGGATGATGGTTACCAGGGTAACCTTCATCTGTGTGTGTGTGTGTGTGCAGGAATGGGCCACGGCGATCGGACCAGCACCTTCTGCGGCACGCCGGAGTTCCTGGCTCCGGAGGTTCTGACGGAGAACAGCTACACCCGCAGCGTGGACTGGTGGGAACTGGGAGTTCTGGTGTTCGAGATGCTGGTGGGGGAGGTCAGTGACCCTCTGCAGAACGTTGCCGACGGTTCTGCAGGTTTCCGTTCTGAACAGAACTCTGTTCTGTTCCAGTCGCCGTTCCCAGGTGACGATGAGGAGGAAGTGTTCGACAGCATCGTCAATGAGGAAGTGCGCTACCCTCGCTTCCTGTCGCCTCAGTCCATGTCGCTCATGCAGCAGGTCGGTTCTGCTCCAGCCTCTGGACCCGGCGGGTCCACTGGGTTTTATTGGTGATCTCTCTGTTCCAGCTGCTGCAGAAAAATCCGGACCGGAGACTCGGATCAGGGAAGGAGGACGCCGCCGAGATCAAACGACACAAGTTCTTCCAGGTCGGTTCTGCAGAACCCAGAGCGGTCCCACAGCATGACGACCTGCTGTGATGTTCTGATGCTGGCGGCTCGGTTCTGTTTGGGTTTAAGGTTTAACTCCCGTTCTCCCCCAGGGCATGGACTGGGACGCCCTGCTGGCCAAGCAGCTGAAGCCGCCCTTCCTGCCGACCATCTCGGCTCCGCTGGACGTCAGCAACTTCGACGAGGAGTTCACGCGTCTGAAGCCGGTTCTGACGCTGCCGCGGACGCCGACCGCCATCAGCGCCGAGCAGCAGCAAGTCTTCAACGACTTCGACTTCTCCCTGATCAGCTGACGGCCTGGCCCCGCCCGCTAGCCGTTGACTCCGCCCGCTAGCCGTTGACTCCGCCCACCAGCTGTTTTAAACGGTTGCTTTTTTACACGTTGAACGCAGCACTTTGCTCCCAGTCTGAGCTGAAAATATCCTGAAGGTCAAAAACACTGAATGTTTCTTTCTGTGATTGTTTTAAATTATTCTGCTGAAATGTGGATGTGATGAAGATGATTTATTAACTCAACCAGCCTGTTTGACCTGAGAATTGATGAATAAAAGCTGGACTTTCTTCTCAGAAACGTCTTTATTTCTGTTCAGAGGTAAAAAAATAAACAAGACCACAGTATCAATAAGTCAGAAAAACAACATTTTGTTAAAGCGCAGCTCCTTTCACTCCAACATGAGAAACTTTCCAGCTTTATTGCTCCATATCGATCCTTTAACCCCTCAGTTTTCTTCAGCTTGAAAAACTAAACATGTTGAAAACATCTGGACAACAACCAGGAATGTAGGAACAGTTCTGGGAATAAAAGGTAAAAAACTGGACCCAGCAGAACCTTTGGGACCCAGAAACACCAGACATGCAGCAGGAACCCGGTTTGAACCGGCAGGTGAAACAGGAAGTCCGTCAGTCAGCTTCCTGTCGGGATCAAGATAAACAAACGACCCGGATAAAATCTTTGATGTTCCCATAATATTCAGTTAAACCCTCAGACTGAGTCCAGTTCTGACAGGAAGTCACAGGCTTGAGCTCCGGCTCACTTCCTGTTTCTGTGTTTATTGGTCTAATCAGCTCTTGTCCACTGGTACCAGAACCAGCTGAGCCCAAAACCAACCATGGAGCAGCAACCTTCACGACGGCTCCACAGGGCCACGGTTCTGAACTTTAACCTTCTAGGAGTCCATGTGGGTTGGGAACCATGGCAACCAGGACTCAAGATGGCGGTCCAGGGAGAGGAACAGCAGCGACCAGAGGACGAGTTCTTTAGAGACGGATTCAGAACCCGATCCACATCTGAAATGTAAACAGAACCATCAGAACCTGAGCTCTTCTACAGCCCATGATGGGTGAAGGTGAAAGGTCAAAGCAGAAGTTCTGGTCAGAGGAACCGTGAAGATCAGAACTTCAGCAGTCAGTTTGTTCCACTTAAACAACTTCAGTCCTGATTTCCCAGGACGTGATCCGGGTCGGTCCGGACCGATTGGCCGGCAGAACAGAACCACTAAGCTGGTGATCCGACACCGTGAGCAGGTCAGAACCTAAACCGGGTCGCTGCCCTCCCTGAAGTACGCCTGCTCCCACACCACGCTGCCCCACTGGCAGAAGAAGCCCCACAGGTTGCGGGCGGCGCCGCGGTCGAACGGGTTCTGGTCGGCGCCGCAGTGTTTGAGGTAGGAGATGCGGTGGCGCGACATGAACTCCCAGGTGGTGGCGTTCATGGACACCAGGTAGAGGTGCGACCCAAGCAGCAGCAGCACCACCAGCGCCAGCGGCGCCAGCAGCCCGCAGACCGCCAGCAGCACGACGTTGGAGCGCAGCCACGGCGACCAGGAGGGGGCGTGGCCCAGGCCCGTCCTGAGGAGACACACGGCCGTCAGCGCCCGCGCTCCCCGACCTCTGACCCGGGGCGGGGGGGGCGCGTACTCACCAGGCGACGTGGAGCCCCCACAGCAGCACCAGCAGCTGCAGGGCCAAGTAGAGGACGAACCAGCGGTGGTTCCGCTCGCCGACACAGTTCTCGATCCAGGGGCAGTGATGGTCGTAGCGCCGCACGCAGCGCTGACACGTCTGGCAATGCTTCGACCTCATTGGCTGCTGCTCCAGACACACAGAGAGAGACCATCATCATCATCATTATCATCATCATATCATTATTAACATCATTATTAACATCATCTTCCATCATCATCATTATTATTATTAATATTATTATTATCATCATCATCATCATCATTATTAACATCATTATTAACATCATCTTCATCATCATCCTCCATGTTTTCATTCTTTGGACCATCATAACTTGATAAACATCTAAAATATGTTTAAGTTTCTTCTTTAAGACAAAAGTCCTGAAGTTTTTCATTTAAATAAATGTTTTTCTCAGTTACTCCATAATATGAGTCGGTTTTTCAGCTGTTTTGCTGATTTTTATCATTTTAAATAGATGTTAATATTAATACTGAAACTGAAATTAAATGAATGCAGATGGCTGCTTGTACTGACGCAGGTTCTGGTTCTGGTTCTGCCGGAGCTTTCTTCCTGTTAAAGGCAGTTGTTCCTCTCCACTGTCGCCCCCTGCTGGTCACTGATCTGCTGTTTTCTTGGGTAGAAACTTTCAACCAGTTTGAATAATAAACTGAACAGAGAACCGATTGTGAATCTGGATTCAACTGATTTAATATTCCTGAATATAGATCATATTTCTGCCTTTAGATTCTGTTTGGGAACGTAAAGGTTCTGTCTGGTTTGGATCTTTATTTCCTGACCGTCGATGTAAATGAATAAACCTTCTGGATGGAGTCGTACCTGCAGCAGGCAGTGGCCGCAGCGGCGCTGACGCAGCGGCTTGGTGCTGGGCGGGATCATATTCTGCTGCTCCTCCGTTACTCCCAGAGTGAACTGGAACACAGAGCCCACATCATGACACCGCCGCCACCACACTCCAACAGACAGACAGAACCAGAAGAGACTCTGGTAGAGAGGAAGTCTTAACTCCTCAGTTGTTCCATCAATAAATATCAGGAAATTAAAAATATAATTAGATCCACTTTATAAATTAGGAATGTTTGTGAGGAAAACTCTTTGTGTTTGTGGCCATATGAATGCAGCCGGTTAATAAATGTTATCAAAATATTTTCACAACATATTGTAATAAATTTCTCAGTCTGGATCGTCCAGCTCTGGTTTGCTGTGACAGAACCGCTGGTTCGAAGATCTGGTTCTGTTGCATCAGTTCAATCCAGAACCTTCCCGAAGTCTGGAGACACTAATCTACCAGAAATAATCTGAGATTAAAGTTGTACTGATCCGATTTGTGGGTTTAATCTCCAGGTTCTGGAGCAGAAAGGCTCCAGAACCTGCGTGGTTCCGACCCAGAACACTTCCGGCTCACCTGCAGGTCGCTGTCCTCAGTCAGGATGAATCCCGGATCCATGAGCGACACCGCGAAGTACAGCAGAACCGACACCAGAACCAGGAGGACGAACAGAACCGGCTGCAGCAGCTGGCCCGTCTCCTCCTGCTTCCTCAGCTCTGCCGGGGAAACACAATAAAAGTCCTGACCTGGAAAACCTGGAACACCTGGAGCCCCCTCGGACGGACTGACCTGTGTCATACAGGAAGAGGATGAGAGTGATGATCCAGGTCAGAACCACATGGGCCGTCCTCACAAGGAATCCCGAACCGAACACATTCTTGAACATCGTCCTAACATTCCAGAACCTCCATGCTAACCTTCAGGAACCGGGAATGTCAGAGACTGCAAGGACCCAGGCTGGACTCAGTCAGAACCCCAGAACAGTTCTACTGGACCGGGTCAGGTTACAGGAACTAACCGCAAACAGAAAACAGTCGAAACCCGCGTCTGAATCCGTGTTTTTGGGCCAGCGGTCCGCTAGCATTCCGCCGCTCAGCGGGTTGTTGTCGTCCTGAACGCACACAGCTCTGATTGGTCGACAGCAGACACGTGACAGAGCAGGAGCCTGAGAGAACTGCAGCCGCCATCTTGCTCAGGGCTTCTGACCGTTTACTTCACTTTATTTAATTTTAGTTTCTTTTACATCTTTCCCTTTTTATACTATTTCAGTTTTTTTTTTATTTTACTATAAAATAGTTGTTTTACAAATTTTGTTTTAATGTGCCGATGTTTATTCGTTAGTTTGCCATTTTTATTTTCAAATTATGTTTTATGCTTTTTTCAGTTTACACCATTATATCTTTTACAGAAATGTATTTTTGATTGATTTACCAATTCGTTTATGCATTTTCTGAATCAGTTTTTAACTGTGTTTGTTGTTTTTCTGTTTAATTTGATCATGAATTATTTGTAATCTTGTTTGGAACCGAGGTGCTGCCCCCTCCTGGTGTGTTCGGCTCATTGCAGCAGCATGACTTCCTCAGGCTCATCCCTGGTTTGCACTAAATGCTTCAGAATATTAGAAACATCCCCACACCATCATACCTGCACCACCGTGCTTCACAATGATGTGACTTGAACTCAGCGTTTGGGTTTCTGAGTCAGTACGATAAAATTAAACAGTTTGAATAATCTTTTTATTTGTTGGTATAAAAACAGTTTATATAAAGTTTTCAGTTGATCCCTGATTGGTTGACTGGTTCTCCAGGCCCGGTGTCTCTGTGGTTCTGATCCGATCAGGCCTGCAGCTCTGCAGCTGCTGCTCCATCCAGGATGAACGGCGTTCTGATGGTTTTTCCCTTCAGCAGCTCCAGGCCCTGGGAGCATCAGGAGTTCTGATTATTAGTTATTAATAACCAGAAACAGGTTCAGAACCAGAACCCGACGTGGTTCTGCTCCTCACCTCTCCAAAATACGACACCAGAGGAGAAATCTCACATTTCAGCGGCGGATGATTCTCTGCTGACAAACTGTGGACGACAGGAATTCAATATCAACTCAAATCACAAACTGAACCTTCGTGTGAGCGTAGTCCTCTGACCTGGGCAGGTTCTGGGTGCTGTTCCCCTGTTCATCCAGCAGGGCGGCGCCAGCGGCTGCTGCCCAGCGGCAGTGCTGGGCCAGCAGGGCGTTCCTGGCCGTGGTGGGAGTGTCGGACGGCGCTCCGTCTGCGTTCTTCAGAGGGGAGAACTCGTCTTCCCTCTGGACCTCCAGCACCACGAAGCTCCTGCACAGAAACCAGCTGGTTAATCCAGATTACCAGCAGTCTGGAAACACGCCAGATTATCCATACCTGGAGAACGGGAACACGTCAAAAACAAACTTCTCCATCTTGATCCCGTTGGGTTTGGTCGGTTTCACCTGATTCCCACTGGAGTTCACGAACGGCACTTTCTTCAGAGCCACATGAGGCTTCAGCTGGTCCTTAAACGTCCTGCAGAGGTCAGCAGAGGTCAGCAGATATTACAGGTTAATGTGACGGTAATCCGTCCCGGCGGTTTCTCACTCGACCACGTCCTTCAGGAAGCTCCTGGTGAAGAAGTGGTTGCAGATGTTTCCGGCGCTGTAGACCAGTTCTCCGGCTAATCCTCGGAGCCGGGCCGTTTCGGGTCGGATCTCGCTGTACTCCACAACCTGAGGGACTCCGCCCACCCTGCAAACCACGCCCACCGGCTCGGCTGGGTGGGCCTTCTCCACCACCTGGTGGAGCAACACGGAGCAGCAGCTAACAAGCTAATGCTATTGAGCTAAATTCAGCCATGTTGGTTCTCACAGCGCTGAGGAAACAATTTCTGCTTTCAGACTGTTGTGAGTCTGAGCTGCATAAATAAACTGAACTGAATGTTACAAAGTACATCGCCCCCAACAGGGTCAAATCTGTCATTGCAAGTCAACCTGCAAGTTAGAAAAACGCTAAAAATGAGCTCTGCACCGAAATCAGTGAAATTTACTTTCAGCTGAGATCTGGACAGGATGTCAGGCTCTGATTTATCTAAAGTTTTATTGCTACATGAGGAGGCAGCTGCAGGTCAGAGGTCAACTCAACAGCTGAATCCTCCTCTGGCTCAGATTTGTTACATTTATGTGACGTTTCCAGGTGAATTCATCCAAAAGGAAACTTGGAAATTAAACTGATAAATTGCAGGAACAAACTTTGACCCTGAAGATGTTTTGTTTTTTCACTGGGAGACGGGATCCAATCAGTTTCAGTGTCCAATCAATTACAGGTTTCTAATTAATTCAAATTTGACACAGAGACGAGAGTTTTAAAGTCGTTCTGATAATCGGTGTTGTGGATGTGACCTCAACCTTCAAATCATCCGAACCTTGGCGCCGCAGTCGGCTCCTTTCGCCACACAGAAGCCAACGAACAGCGGGTCGGCCATCTTGACCAGGATGTTGTCCACGCAGTAGACGTGGACGAACTCCACTCCTCTGCGCTCCATGTCCTCCAGGACGCCGTTGTCCTCCAGCGCCTGGTACAGACCGCCGTTACCGTCTGTCACAGGGAGCAGACCGCCGTCACAGAGGTCACCAAGGGTCGTCGTGGATCTGCTGCGTTTCCTGACCAAACCCACCTGGCGCCATGGCGATCTTCCCTTTGCCCTCCAGGATGACCTTCCCGTCAAAGGTCACGGCTGGGATCATGCGCTGCTCGAACATGACGATGTTGGAGGGCTGCAGGCCGAAGTGAGCGTTCTCCTGGAAGAAGGTCTGGGTGGGCTTCAGGGTGAACTCACTGGTCATGATGTACCTGGGCAGGTGAGGCAGACCAGACGGTTTAATCAAAACCGACCAACTCCAAAACAACCATATCAGGGAGCGGTTAGCGTCCGACACAGTGTTGGTTCGTCAGCCAATCAAAATGCTCGAAAGAAGGCATGAGGGCAGCCGGCCAATCGGTGAAGATCTTATATACCAGAATAAATCTTCCACGCAGGTTGTTGGAGTTTCTGGAAATGATTTTGAGTTTAATTTGAGCTCAAAGGCCTAAAATTAGCAACTTTTGAATCTCAGAAAAAGTAAAAAAAATCTTTGACTTTATGAGCTCAGAAGATTTCAAAGTAAAATCTTTCGGAGCTCAGAAATCTCATCGGGTTTTTTATTTTATTTTAGGAAATTTCTTAAATAATCTCAAATTTCCTGAGTTTTTAGGTGTTTATTTATTCATTTTTCCGTCTGTAGCAGGTTGTTGTGCTCATATGGTTCCTCCTCCCAGTGGAGGGTAAAGTTCTCCCCTGTTGGCCCAAAGCTTCCCGTCGGTTCTGCTCTCACCAGGGAACCGTGCATTTGGACCCCAGTCGGCTCTCTGCCAGCTGCTGGATCTTCAGGATCCGCTCGGCTTGGATCTGGTACAGCGTCTTCCCGCTCGGCAGCCCGACGTCGTACATCCCTTTGGGGTAGCGGACCCCGAGCCGCGTCCCCTGACCTCCAGCCAGGAGCAGAACCGCGACCCGACTCCTGGAGATCTGCAGGAATCCTGATCAGAAAGGACAGTTTCATCATTTATATTCATTATCTCGACATTTTTAGCTGTAACTGGAATTTTTTTCAACTTTTTAACCATTTCTGATGTTCATATGTTTAATATTTGTATCCGCTGAGGCTGATGATGCCTCAGAACTTTTTAAGCCCAACGGTTTGGTTTCCAAAATATTTCTGATTAAACTAACAAAAACAAACTTTCTTATTCTGAATCTTGTAAATACGTAAAACTGGCAGCTGAACAGGCTGGGAATTGAACCAGCAACCTTCCGATCAGCCATCTTTCTTTCTACCTGAATATTCCTGGAATTCCTCCAGGCGCCGTTTTCAATCTGAAGTGCTCCCTCTAGCGTACAAGATGCAACACTACATGCTAACGTCACACTACTTTCTAAAACGTGATTGGATGATGCAGTTTGTGTTTTTACTGGTTCTGAGATGAAACTTGGTCCAAGGCTGGAGGAGAGTCATTACCGTAGCAATTAATTATTAGGGCGCATGCGCACGCACTCCTCAAACCCATAACTAAACAGTCTGCAGAGATTTTCTGAACTATCGCGAGAAAACACGGAGTTAAAATCCCAGCGGCTGTAACCTGAGCTGTGGTTCTGGTACCTTCACACTCCCATCCGGCCAGACGGTCCGGGTCGCTCCTCCTCACGCTGCCCATGCTCTCCGGGGAAACCGGCTCCAGGTTCGGCTCCAGGTCCCGGTCCGGAGCGCAGGACGCGGCGGCCGCTGCCTCTGCGGCCGCGCGGCAGTGCTGCTCCAGCCGCGGCAGGTCCAGCTGGGCCAGCTCCCCCAGGAACTCCTCCTGCTGCTCCGAACCGAGCTCCGGCCAGAACCGCAGGACGTGGGCCTGGCCCGAACCGTCCAGAGCGGTTCGGATCTGCTGCAGGGACGGCATGTCTGGAGCGGTTCTGGTTCTGGTTCTGGTCAGGAAGTGACGCCTGGCGGCTGAGCAGCTCGTGACTGAAAGCAGACATGATTCCAGAACCGGAAACCGCAGAGCCGGTTCCGCTGATGGAGGCTGTTTGTCCTCATGACGTCACAGAGAAACCGTCTATTCATGTTTTCTTTAAACTGGAACCAATCGGAACCAGAACCAAAACCGGGATCTTCTCCAGGAATCAGAACCAGCTTTCAGCAGACACTAAAATAATATTTTAAAAAAAGTGAATATTGATGATCAGATATAGATCCATAACACACAGAGTGAAACATTCAGCCTTTATTCTGATGGTTCTGGTGGGTCAGAGAATGAAAACATTCAGTTTAAGGTTTTAGCAGAACCTTCTGGTTCGATCCAAACAATCAGTTTCATCATGATCAGCGAAACCAATAAATACTGAAATAAATAAAAGAAACCAGCAGAGGAGTCCGGTCCGGTCTGTTCTGTTCGGATCCGGTTCGGTCCGGTAGGGAATCAGTTCTGTTTCTAGTTTCTATGATCAGGAAAGTTTCTGAGTTTTCCCATGGAACTTGAACGCCACATGCTGGGATCATGTGACCGGAAGTGACAGCGTGATGCTGGTTGCAGCTGAGGTTCTGTTGACCCGACCTTCTGGTTCCAATCTGGGTCAAGTTCTGGTTCTGATCCAGAACCTCAGACCCGGAGGAGCTGAGATGGTCCACCAGAACCAGAACCAGAACCGGTCCGTAATGATCCAGAACCAGATGGAACCGGATCATCATCATCAAACATGATGAAGATCTGCGGGTCGGACCCGGAACCGGGTCACCACCTTCAGAGATCAGAACCGGTTCTGGGTCGGAGGATGAGAGATGCAACGCTCGGGTCCGGTTCACCTGGACTGGACCCCCAGCGACCTCTTCAGGTGTTCGTAGACGACGTAGCTGATGCTGACGGACGGGATGACCTTCATGAAGTTGGGGGCGAGGCCCCGATAGAGGCCGAGCGCGCCCTCCGTACGGACGATGAGCCGGAACAGAGCCGACATGGAGAGCTGGGGGCCGGCCGGCAGCGAGGCTGGGGAGACAGAGGGGCAGCGAACGCATCACAGAGAGGCAGCGAACGCATCACAGAGAGGCAGCGAACGCATCACAGAGAGGCAGCGAACGCATCACAGAGAGGCAGCGAACGCATCACAGAGAGGCAGCGAACGCATCACAGAGAGGCTGGGGAGACAGAGGGGCAGCGAACGCATCACAGAGAGGCAGCGAACGCATCACAGAGAGGCAGCGAACGCATCACAACGAGGCTGGGGAGACAGAGGGGCAGCGAACGCATCACAGAGAGGCAGCGAACGCATCACAGAGAGGCAGCGAACGCATCACAGAGAGGCTGGGGAGACAGAGGGACAGCGAACGCATCACAGAGGCTGTTTTCTATTTTTTACTTTCGTTCTAATTTGCTCAGTCAGAACCAGAGATATGAAGCGACTCGGGTCGGTGAACCGGGTCGGTAAACCGGGTCGGCTCAGCAGAGGAAACTTCTCGTTTCTGGGATTAGAATCAAAGATATTGTAGAACAACACATTGGACCCAACCAGTCCAGAACCAGAACAGCTTTCCTTTATGGAGCTATGATAAATTAAAATTTAATTTCTATTAAATTAAAATATTTGATGTTTAATTAAATTATTTTCTGTTTCTAATTGGAACAAATCTAAATTTTCTAGATAGTTTCTGTTAGAAGAGATTCAGTCAGGATTTAAAGCTGCAGATCTGCCACTGGCCCGGGTCCAGTTCTGGTTCTGGTCCGGTTGGGTCTGTTTGTTGTTGGTCTAAGGTGGGGAAAGCAAACACATCTAATATTAAAGTTTACATTTATCACTAAATCAGCTCTGAAATCAATAGATGATCAGAAATCTCTTGACCTCTAAATGACCTTGACCCCCGTGTTGACGACCTCTAGAGAGATCAACAACAAACCAGAGTCACTTCTTGTGTCTGCTGGTTCTGATGGTCCAATCAGGACCGGTTTGGTTCTGACAGGAGCAGCAGGAGTTCTAAATAACGAGCGGTTCTGATCGGTCGGACCTTGCGCCTGCATCCGGGTCCGGACCAGCGCCAGCGGGTAACTGGCCAGCTGCCCGCAGGTGCTGGAGGTGGTGCCACAGGCCAGCAGCACAAAGACTCCCGGGTCGGCGCTGTCCGTGGCGAAGCGCTGCAGCCAGGAGTTCTTCAGGGTCTGAGGAGAGGAAACGGGTCAGACAGCAGAACCGCCGCGGCGTCCCGGCCCGCGGTACCGGTCCACTCACCTCGTAGACGGCCAGGTCGATGCCGGCGTACGGGATGATGCCCAGCATGTTGGGGACGTAGCCCTTGTAGAACGCCGTCACGCCTTCCCTCTGCAGGATCTGCTTGGCGCAGTCCAGGATCCCAGAGTACTGACCCGTCTTCCTCAGGGCCAACCGGGTCTTCAGAACCTGAGGGGACAGGAAGCAATCAGGCATTTCACAGCTTAGAGAACTCTCACATTGTCTGAGACTGTGGAACCGTCACTGTGGACCTCCACCATCTTGGATTGTGGCGTGGAAGCCGCTCCGCTCCGCCTACACACACCTCCTGCTGTCCTGGAACTTTCCTGGAACTTTCCTGGATCTAGCCCAGGTTTACCAGGGCCTTTCCAGGAGCCTGCAAAGGATATTGGTGGAACTTTCCAGGAACTAGGTACAATTCCAGAACTTTTCTGGAACTTATTATTCTCAACTGTTATTTTCCCTTAAAGGTCCAGAAAGTTTCTGGTTTGTTCCATGAATGTCCTTCCTCTCTCTTCCCATCATCCTTCCTGCCTGGCTGTGTGAACAGAAGGTTTCTAATCTTTCCTGGGTTTGCTGTAAATTCTCATTCAGTGAGGAACCGGATGTTGGTTTTAGAGCGTTGGCTCCGGCAGGACGCCCCTCACCTCCATGGGGTAGATGCTGCTCTGGGCGATCGCCCCAGCCAGAGATCCCGACACAAACCTCTCCGTCATTCCCAGCGTCTCCTGGTTGCTCCCGATGAGCCGTTTAATCTGAGAGACAGCAGATCAGATTCACTCAGCAGGAACGACCCGGTTCTGACCCGGTTCTGACCCGGGTCTCACCTGCTCGTAGGCCATGAACTTGATGGCGGACTCTGGGCCGATTTTGATCACGTTGATGCCGTTTCCTCTCCACAGCGAGCGCACGCCGCCCTCGCGGATCATCTGCAGGAAGCCGCTGCCGATGCGCATGCTGTTGGTTTTGGAGGCGTGGACCTGAGGGAGACGGACGCTTTGCTGCGTTTTATTCATAATCAGTAATTATGATCAATAAGGTTATAAAAATGCTACTTATATCCAATAAATAAATAAATCTGACTTCCAGATTTAATGCCTTGAAACTGCGTCTCTGTCTCTTTAAAAACTCCTGCTCTTTCTGAAGCTCCGCCTCCAAAAAGTCATTCCAAAATGGCTCCTCAATTAACCCTTTAACTGCTGAGCTCAGCAGTTCCAGCAGCTGTTTGCTAACTGCTGCTGGCTAGTCTGAAGGAGCTGCGTGGGGGATGAGCTGTGTCTGGAAGGCGGGGCTAGGTCCACCCAGACGTTTTGCACAGCTGACTGGTTGCCACGGAGATTGAAGGATTTCTCAAACATGAAAAAACTCCAGGTTTGATTCTGATGAGGGATAAACATTAGAACACGATGGATTTTACGTTGCTGGCCCTTTAACAGTTTAATGGGTTTCATTTTGGATGAACCGGCCCTTTAAGAACATTCATGACCTTGAATCAAAGTGAGTTTGACCCCTGTGGTTCAGGCTGTGACGATGTACCTGCATCAGAACCTTCAGCCGGTCCAGCGGCGCCGTGCAGGTCCGGGACGCGGCGCCGGCGCCTCCACCGGCCACCAGGTGGCGCCACCACATGCCGGTCTTCTTCTCCTCTGCGGTGAACTCGTCCGGGACGACGATGCTCTCGCCGACATCCAGGATCTGTGGAGGGAGGCCGCGGCGTGAGGACTGCCGGTAACCTAGCAACAGGCAACAGGAAGCGCGGCGTTACCGTGGAGTGCTTCCAGTGCAGGATGATCTCGGGGATGTTGTCGGCCGGGTGCAGCAGGTGGTAGTCCCGCCACTCGTCCCAGTCGATGGTCATGGTGCCGTTTTTATCCATGCTGCAGGAGGAAGGACACGTCAGTACAGAACCGGGTCAGGGAGGTTCTGACATGCACGGCCGGATCGGATCAGAGCGCCATGCTGGAACTGAAACAGAGAAGCTGCAGGATGGCGACGAGCAAAAACAAAAACATGAAGCAGCAGGAGGTCAGCTGGAGGTCAGCTGGAGGTCATACTTACTGCAGGACTGGGGTCCAGATGAACCCCGCCCTTATTCTGGGACAGACCGGAGACACAGAACCACAGACCGGTTAGACAGACCCACAGACAGAACCAACTGGACCAACTGGTCAGTTGGACCGACTAAGATCGACACAATCTCAGATCTGAGAATAAAAACATCCTGCTGGCAGAGAGACTATCTGAGATTATGTGATGCAGCCCAGAACCCTCCATCTTTGGCCCAAATAAAGCAGAAGCCGTCCACTGTGATGATTGGTTCTGTTATCAGAACCCACATCGACCCGGTTGAACCCGGTTCCTCTCACCTCCTCAGGATCTCCTCGGCCTGCTCCTCAGTCAGGTGGATCCCCAGATCCCGCAGCGACTGCATGATCTCCTGCGAGTCGATCCGGCCTGAAACACACAGAGAGGTCAAAGGTTACCGCTGCGTTTCGATCCGTGACCCGGTTCCGGTCCGGTCGACCCGTCTCACCGTCGTTCTTCCTGTCCAGACTCTTGAAGACGAGCCGCAGCTTCTTCTCATGATCCCGGAGGTACTGAACAAACTCCTGGAAGTCCAGCTGGCCGTCCAGGTCCTTATCGCCGGCCGTCACCATGCGCTGCACAGAGAGGGGCCAAACATGAGGGCCGGGGGCCAGGGAGGGCCGAACATGAGGGCCGGGGGCCAGGGAGGGCCGGGGGGCCAAACATGAGGGCCGGGGGCCAGGGAGGGCCGGGGGGCCAAACATGAGGGCCGGGGGCCAGCGGGAGGGCCGGAGGCCATGGAGGGCCGGGGGCCAGGGAGGGCCAAACATGAGGGCCGGGGGCCAGGGAGGGCCGGGGGGCCAAACATGAGGGCCGGGGGCCAGGGAGGGCCAAACATGAGGGCCGGGGGCCAGGGAGGGCCAAACATGAGGGCCGGGGGCCAGGGAGGGCCGGGGGGCCAAACATGAGGGCCGGGGGCCAGGGAGGGCCAAACATGAGGGCCGGGGGCCAGGGAGGGCCAAACATGAGGGCCGGGGGCCAGGGAGGGCCGGGGGGCCAAACATGAGGGCCGGGGGCCAGGGAGGGCCAAACATGAGGGCCGGGGGCCAGGGAGGGCCAAACATGAGGGCCGGGGGCCAGGGAGGGCCGGGGGGCCAAACATGAGGGCCGGGGGGCCAAACATGAGGGCGGGGGCCAGGGAGGGCCGAACAGGAGGGAAACCCGTCCAACATGGTTCCTCAGTCATCTGGATCCGTTAGAGAGAAATATTTCTATCAGGTGAATGGAGCCGGACTGAGCTCTGACCAGAACCGAACCGGACCTGAAAGGAACTTTAACATTCAACATTAATGTTGATCAGACTGAACAGCCAGCAGCTGATCCTGTTAGACCCACTGAATCAGAACCGCTTCAGTTTTCCCACAACTCCCAGTCAGAACCGGGTCACACTGAACCAGAACCTGTGATCCTGATCCAGTTTCCCGGCTGGTTCTGACCCGTCTGGACCCAGATCGCCTCTCTGATGATACATGCTGCCCTCATTTCTCCCTGTTTTCCTTCCACCAGATTTTCTGCTCAGAGCCTGAACCCAGAAGGGAAACCAGACCAAACCGGACCGGACCGGGCGATGCTGTACCTGCTGCAGGTCCGGAGGCACCGCCGTCAGGATCAACCTGCTGGTCCTGCTGGGAGCGGCGTCCTGGCCGGAGGGGGCGGGGCTTCTCTGGAGGACCACCTGAAGCGTCTCGCAGCGTCCTGCAGACCGGGCCGGATCAGAACCGGCCGAGTCGGAACCGGCCGCCTCGGCCCGGCTCAGCAGAGCCATTAGCTCCTGCACCATCCTGGAGCGGGCCGGGTCAGATCAGAACCGCATCACTTCCTGCTGCAGGACGAGAGACGCAGCGTCCCGCGATGCGTTCAGGAACAACTGATGCTGTGGGACAGCCTGCTGCAGCGTCATTCTCCAGAGCGCTGCAGCATCACTGCAGCCCCGCCGGCCAATCACGGCCGCGCACACTGCTCAGCCGCGCCGGCAGCCAATCAGAGCCCGGCTCTCAGCATGGAGCTGCGTCAGAGGGAGGAGGGGCTGCAGGGTTTCCCCTTCGTCATCCTCCTCTTCCTCCTCCTGCTGCAGCGGCTCGGACTCGGGCCAACAGAACCGTCAGCATCCAGAACTGAACCAGAACCTCACACTGGGCCGACTGCAGCCAATCAGCTGCATGTCTGCCACTTTAACTAAGTAAAAACCAATTTGAAGGTCAGGAAGCTGTGAAACACTGTAAAAACCACCGTTAGACTGACTGAATTAAACTGAACTTAAATATAAACTGATTGTTTTTGTGGATGAGTTTAGTTTTGGCAGGATTCCTCCACCGTATTTTACCGGGTCCTAACTTAAAAATCTGTGTGTGACGTTTCGGTTACGGCAGCTAGCTGTGGAGATTTATGGCAGGTCTGGCTTTCCGTAGCACCGGCTCAGCAGGAAGCTAACAACATGCTAACTTCCTGTCTGACAGGCGGCCATCTTCCCCACTGAGGAAAAGTTTCCCATGAAGCCGCCTGACCAGAACCAGACGTTCCGGACCAGAACCATGTGACCCTTCAGGTCCGATCGGCAGCTGGATCTGGGTTACTGGTTCCCCTCCATTCATCTCTGCTGACCTCTGACCCCAGAACCCGCCTCCTCGGCAGAATGTTCTGGAGTTTCAGAACCGGTCGGGTTGGGTTTCCAGTTCTTTAACTCGTTTAACCAGCAGGATGTCGGTCACATGACCCAGGGTCACCGAGGGGTCACCGGGTCGAGCCAGGATCCAAACCCAGCAGCTGAGCTGCAACAGAACGTCCTAGTCAAAGTCCAGACCTAATGGAACTGCTGTGATCAGACCTTCAGGTGAAACCCAGAACCTGAAGTTCTGATAAAGTTCTGGTGATTTACCGGGTCAACATGTAAACAAAGTATTCCCAGAGTTCTGATCCATTAACCAGGTTCTGATCTGAACTTGAGGTCTGAATGTTTGGTTCAGAACCAGGACCCGAATCCTCCCTAACATCTGGATCAGTTCTGGACCCAACACCAGGAGAGGTTCTGGAGGAGAACCTTCTGGGTCCCTGGGTTCTGCTCTAAAAACCCATCTCATGTTCCGAACCTGGGGGCGTGGCCCAGTAATCCCGTCTGTAGTTCGGGAGTTTGACTTCGTTAGAGTTCGAACTGAAGCTAAAAGAAAGGTTCTGGACCAGTTTGGGTCAACAGAACCGAACCGAACCCAGATAAACAGCCTGAATGCCGGAACCATGGCGGGCCGGTTCTCCAACACGACCCGCACGTCCGCAGTAACCTGAGCTGCGACCCGAACCCCGGACCGGAGTCTTACCCTGAGTTCGGGCTCGGTTCGGTGGACCCGTCCGGAGTCTTACCCTGAGTTCGGGCTCGGTTCGGTGGACCCGTCCGGAGTCTTACCCTGAGTTCGGGCTCGGTTCGGTGGACCCGTCCGGAGTCTTACCCTGAGTTCGGGCTCGGTTCGGTGGACCCGTCCGGAGTCTTACCCTGAGTTCGGGCTCGGTTCGGTGGACCCGTCCGGAGTCTTACCCTGAGTTCGGGCTCGGTTCGGTGGACCCCCAGCCTCTTCAAGCCGATGCTCAGGTCGTTCACGCAGATCCCTCCGTCTCCGTTCACGTCCAGGATCTCGAACAGAACCTTCAGCCGGTGCTCCTGCTCCGGACCGCCGCACACGTCGCACGCGTGGTCCGGGATGTCCGAACCGGACCGGGAGTCCTGGGGGGGCCGCGGGCTGACCGGGGGCGGCCCGCAGCCCCCACCCGGGTCCACGCCCGCGTGGGTCTCCGCGGACCGACACTGGCAGAACAGCCCGGCGACCAGGCGGGTCCCCTGCGGCTGGATCATGAAGTTCCTACTGAATCGGGCCGAACCGAACCGGACCGATGGACTAGCACCACGTCACATGTCCAGAACAATCCCAGCTCAGCTTCTACAATATGAACCAGAACCGTTCTTCTGGCCCGGATCTGCCTCTCACAGTTCCCGGGAAGAACCTGTTCGGTTCTGGTCCGGTTCTCAGAACGGCTCCTCCGTGGACCGAATCAGATAGAAGCGGTCCGTTAGTGGGATACAGTCCGGACTGTCAGCGCCTCCAGCGGCCGCTAAAACCCCTTTACCCGGTTTAAACAGAGCCGAATGTCCGCTGGGTCCGAAACAAACCCAGAATCATCCGAACCTGGATCAGGTTCTGCAGGTTTTCAATTAAAATGGATTAATTTACCGCTACCTGATGTCCGCGTACTGAGCCTAACCGGCTTCTACTAAACTCTCGCTGTTTACCGCGAGATTACTTCAGAAAAACACGGGACACATTGACTGTGGGAATTCCAGCTCCAGACTGGGATCTGGATCATTTGGCTCCGCTTAGCGGTTCTTCTAACACACGGATCTACTTTTATTATAATTTAACCGAACCACCAAAATAAAAACGAAGCCAGTAGAAAATGCAGTAAAACAGATTTCTGGTGTATTAGCTTAGTAAATCTCAAAATAGAAACACATTTCATTGTTTTAACACAGACAGCTATCTGTGATGCTAACAGTAGCTTGCCTGTAACTGAGAAAAAAAATCCAACTTCTTTTCAACTTGCTGATTTGTTTTTACATCTATGAGACCAGAACTGGACGGGTTTTGAGAGGTGGTTCACATTGGACTATAATCATAAAACAGAAATACAAACATTGAACCACCTTTATATGACATTATTAGCAGCAGAAAGAGAAGGAAGACAAAGAGTTGGCGGATTGAGCCGGATCGGTCCAGAGCGGCTGGACTCATGGGGAATAAAGGAAAAGCTGAACGGAACCGGTGAGAATGGGTCTGAGGTCTGAATCATGTGGACTGAAGCGTTCAGTGACCTTTGATGAAGATAAGGAATCACTCTGGGCGTTCAGATGAACGAACAGCAATGGTTCTTGAACTGTTCAGTCTGGTGATGAACTCTAGTTTTTATTCCTCACAGGTTTTCCTTTCATTTCCCGGCATGTCAGTTGATGTTCAGTAACTTTGTTTTATCTGCCTGGTTTGTCATAAAGGATGACTTCGTCAGGAAATATTCGGTTAATCTTTGTTTTATTGTTTTCATATAAAAACAGTCAATATAAATGTCCAACAATTTACAAAAGAGATGAAATGACCATGGTCTGCCCATGAGGGAACCACGTGATGAAGATCCTCCTCCTCCTCAGGACACACGAGTCTGCATGCAGAACCTCTACCGGGTCAGAACCGGGTTAAAGCAGAACCAGGAGCATCGGTTTGTTCTGGTTGGTGAGAAGCAGGAACTTCTGCTCCAGCCTCCAACACCAGCGGCACCAACCAGCAGCGGTTTCCACGGTAACTCATCGTCCTGGTAGTGAAGCATGATGAACCTGAAGGTTCTGGTTCTGTTCTGGAGGCCAGAACCTGCAGCTGCACGTTGGAGGCTGCATGGAGCAGAAACGGGTCAGAACAAACACTACATGAGGCGCTACATGGTGACCTGCAGAGGGAGGCCTGCAGTCGGTCCGGGTGGGTCCGGATGGTTCCGGGTGGGTCCGTGCTGGAGGCGTCCTACCAGGAGGGGGCGGTGTTGGCCAGACGTCTAATTCTCCTGCAAACAGCCAGAGCAGATCACTTTCTGGATCTCGTCCATAAAGATCTCTCCAGAGAAACTGAAGATTTGAGGTTTTCAACATTTTTATCAATAAAAACAGAAAAATACGGCAGAACTTGATATATAAAAGCCGTCTACAGATTTTAATTTGTCAGAAATGTTCTGGTCTGTCACTGAATCTGGAGACCGACTGGAATCACTAAGGCTTGAAAACCTTTGACTCAGACCCGACTAAACGATCAGGAAAAGTGGAGCGCAGGAACAACCAGAATATCTATCTATCTATCCATCCATCCATCCATCCATCCATCCATCCATCCATCTGGTAGTTAGATTTAATAAAAATAAATAAATAAATAAAATAAAGCTAAAAATGACCTAAAATAAAATAAATTAATTAAAATGAAACACAAATAAATAAAACAAATATAATTAAATGAACCTCTTGGTCCAGCTCGCGCTATGCATCTAGGAGTCGACCTCTGACCCTCAGCACATCTAGGAGTCGACCTCTGACCCTCAGCACATCTAGGAGTCGACCTCTGACCCTCAGCACATCTAGGAGTTGACCTCTGACCCTCAGCACATCTAGGAGTCGACCTCTGACCCTCAGCACATCTAGGAGTTGACCTCTGACCTTGTGTTTCTGTCCTGGTCTCGGATCTTCTTCTCCATTTCTGCGTCTGTCAGAGTCTCCAGCAGGGGGCACCACTGGTCGGCGTCTCCGGTGTTCCTGATGGCGATCTCCACCGTGGGCAGCGGGTTCTCACTGGGAGATGGGAAACGGGTCAGAACCGGGTCGGAACCGGAGCCGGCCCACGGGTCGGCGGCGGTCACCTGAAGGCGTAGGTGCGCTGGTGCCAGCTGAGCTGCCCCCGGATGCTGTAGGCGATGGTGGTGACGAACTCTCCGCCCAGGCCCAACTCGGAGCACAGCTTGAGGGCGAAGGCCTCCGGAGAGTTGTCGCGCTCCGACATGTCCCACTCAAACTGGTCCACCAGAGAAATGTTCCCCACGTGGATGTTCAGCTGCACACACAGACACCGTCAGACACGCCTCCGCCCCGGACCCGGCCCGGTTCCGCCCGCCCACCTTGATGATGACGCGCTGGTCGGTCTGCTCCTCCAGCAGCCCGTCGCTAGGATACGAGTCGATCTGCTGGCGGATGGCGGACGCCACGGCGGGAACGAAGGCCAGCGGGTTCAGGTCCAGGTCGTCGCACAGGATCTCGGCAAACATCTCCGGCGTCATCAGCTTCTCTGGGGACAGGCAGCGTCAGGCCCGGGTCTGGCTCTGGTACCGGCGCCGGGTCCGGTTCAGTTACCGTTCATGTTCCAGGTGAAGGCGTCTCTCAGCTTCTGTCCGTCGATCTCCATGTCCAACCGGATCGGAACCAGCGCCTCCGCCTGCGCAGCGTTCTCATGGATCACTGCCGGGTCGTGGTCATCGAAGCTGGAGACCAGAACCGACCCGGTTACAGACAGCAGAACCAACCAGAATGAACATTTCATGTTCTAATATTCAGAGGGCGGGGTTTCTCATGTGGGCGGAGTTTCCACAGAGGGCGGGGTTTCCCATATGGGCGGAGTTTCAGCAGAGGGCGGGGTTTCCCATGTGGGCGGGGTTTCTCATACGGGCGGGGTTTCCGCAGAGGGCGGGGTTTCAGCAGAGGGCGGAGTTTGTCAGGGCAGAACTTTGATTTTAGCAGCTTTTCTTAACAATCTGAGATGTTTTTGTTCTCAGACACTTTTTGATTAATTCTAAACTCATTTATAAAAATGAATCTAGAATTATTCTAACACAAAAAATGTAAGCCAAAAAAATTGTAAACAAATTTTTCTTCTTCGCTCTGCCAAGCCCCGCCCCATGGAGAAAACTCCGCCTCTTAATTTGCATACAAGAACATGAAATAAAAAAATTAAATTTTGACAGAAAAGGCTCTCCATACCTGCATAGTACTGCTTTCAAAAGAAAAATGCTTATTATATATTATAATAATAATCAAAATAATAACAATAATGATGAAGTTTCCTAAGGAGGCGGATCCCACCAGAGGGGGAAGGTCCTCTTCTTGTCGCGGCCAATCCGGTTTCTGTTGATGGAAGTGGAGGAAGGAACGGCGTCCAGGTGATGGGAGCTGTTGGGTAAGGTGGGAACCCACTGGCTGCTGCGCTTCGCCTTCTGCTCCCTGAAACAGACAGGAAGTGGAGGAATCTGCTTCCTGCCCAGGAAATAAGGAGACTTATCATGTTGGAGGAAAAACGTTCTGTCTGTTTGTTTCCTGTATCCTACAGTTCAAACCTCCGTCTTCAGCGTTTAGTTTTTATCCTTTCAGATCTCCTCTGGTTGGTTGTTTCATTTATGTTTCAATTTTTACCTGTTCAATCATCAGCATCAAACACCCTGAGTGGAACAGATACAAAGTCTGAAAGGATCATTGTAACAGTCTGAGGTCCCTGAGAGCGACCCGACCCGGTCTGGTCTGGTCCGACCCGGTCTGGTCTGGTCCGACCCGGTTACCTGAGGTACGCCGGAGGCTCGGTGCTGATGGACACAGCCTTGTACTTCTCATCGTTCCCGTCAAAGATCTCCTCGCACTCTGAGGCCTTCAGGAGCGTCACGCTGGTGGCTGTAAGCAGGAGGAACATGGCAGGGGTCAAAGGTCGTCTAGCAGCTCTAACCAGCAGAGTTCAGACTGATGAAGGGAGGAAACTGTTATCAAAGGTCCAGCTGACTGTTCCTTCATTAAACCGTCTGTTCATATTAACCTGATGTTTCAGCAGAGGAACTGATTCGTCTTCATGCAGCAGATTAAAGTTTTTCTGATCGTCAGAGAAGAAGAAGAAGAAGAAGAAGAAGAAGAAGAAGAAGAAGAAGAAGAAGAAGGAGGAAGTAAAACCAAACTGCAGCATAAAGCAGCTGAACTGCAGCACCAGGACGCACCGTGTGATGAAGCCATGATCTTCTTCCTCTCCTCCACGGAGGCCAGCCGCCTCCATAGTGACGGGTAGCGCTTATAGAGGGAACCTCTGAACATCCGCAGGTAGTTCCCGACCTGGAAGGGAAGAGAACCTGATCAGAACCAGAACATCAAATACAGAGAGGAAAACTGGAAATCTGCTGGGAACAAATAAATCCTTCACAGGTTTCAATCTTTATCAAATCACCACAAAGTTTGACTTCATTAATTAGTTTCACAGACACAGATTCTTTCCTCACATCTGCTTCATTTTCCAGTTAAATAATGAGTTATAAACACTCATCTACTCTAAACTTTAAAACATTTTTACAGCTTAAATCAGCGAGAAAACTCAGAAATCTGGCGATTCCTTCACTTTCAGACATAAAAACCGATATTTTAGTTTCTTTAAATGGTGCAAAATTTATTCATTTTGTGTATTTAGTCTCTTTATTGTTAGGATCAGTTTCCAAACAGCAACTCAACCCTAAGAAATGAACTTATGTTTTAGTCTCTATAAAAACTGACAAATTGCAGTAAAAACAGCGTAAATCAGCAGCAGGCTGTGAAATAAACGTCATTATTAATATTCTCCAGCTGTTCGGCTCCAGATTATTAAGTTTATAACTTAGTTTTTATTTAACGAGCCTCAGAATTAATCCAGAACCACTAAGGTCTTTGTTTATAGCTGCGTTAGCATGCTAACGGTGGCTAGCAGCAGGATGGAGAGCCCAGACTGGTTTTACTGGGAAGCAAGCCTCCAGCACCAGTGACCACACACGGACATACCTCTGATCCCACCATGTAAAAGTCTCCATCTTCCTCCAGCTGGAACTTGACTGGTTTCTGGCCAAATGTTTTACTCAGAGCTAGCTGCATCTTTGCTACACCGGGGCTAACAAGCTAGATCTGCTACTGACGCGTTTAAAACCTCCGGAAAAAGTGGGAGATCGCAGATTCCTTCCTTACAACGAAAAATGACAGAAACAAGGATCAAGATTGACCATCTAAAAATATATAATTTTATAAATAAGAAAACTCTTCTTGTATAATAACATGTGTGGTATAAATATCTAAATACAAGTCGATAATTTATCTGAAAAATATAAAAATAAAATCCTGAGCTTGTCAGTGAACATGCTTGAAGCTTGATCTTTTTATGCTGTTTCATCAGTAGAAATTCTATAGAAGTTGAATTCATTCAATTTTACATTTGTTTCCAACATGAAACACACAATGGAGAAATATGAACATATTCCCTAACCTCCTCCTTTAATTTATACACCATTCTTCATTTAAAGAAAAAATGATTTCATTTTTACAAGTTGTTTACAAGATGTTCTGCAGGCTGACACCGCTGGGTAACGCTCCATGTTTAACAGGGAAGGAGCCATCAGGAGGACCTGGTCAGCCAATCAGATGCAGAATCAGGGAAACATGGCTGCATTGTGGTTGTTCATCAGGAGAATTTCTGTAATAACTGTAAAAATGTTATTTCCTCCCTTCCTTGTGCTCATTCTGCTGTTTGCACCTTTAATGGTTTCATTTCTTCCACTGAATCCTTTCAGTTACTGTCTTCTGAAGTCCTTCCTGAGAACATTCCTTCTTCAATCAATCAATCAATCAATCAATCAATCAATCAATCAATCAATCAATCAATCAATCAATCAATCAACCAATCAATCAATCAATCAAATTTGATCTGCATAGCACCTTTTAGCAACAAGGCATTTCAAAGAGCTTCACATCATAAAAACTTTAGAAATTTAAATTAATAGAAAATAAAAATTTTCATAGAATTTAAATTTATATGAAAATCTATGAAAATCAATAATGATTATTAATCAATAATAATCATTATTGATTAATGATTATTGATCATTAATCAATAATGAATCAATTTTGATTATTGATTAATGTTTCATGATTAGGTTTCAAAATAAACTAACAGCTGGTCTTTAGTCTGGATTTAAAGGAGATCGGTGTTTCAGCTGTTTTTAGGTTTTCTGGAAGTTTGTTCCAGATTTCTGGTGCATAGAAGCTGAATGTTGCTTCTCCCTGTTTGGTTCTGGTTCTGGACGCAGAGCAGAACCAGAACCAGAACCTGAGAGATCTGGGAGGTTGAATCAGCAGCAGATCTTTAATATGTTCAGAGATTTATAAACTAACAGTATTTTACAGTTTATTCTCTGAGCTACAGGGAGCCAGAGGAGGGACTGTAGAACCGGGTGGTGCAGAACCGGGTGGTGTAGAACCAGGTGGGTGTTGTCTCTATCTTCCTGGTTCTAGTCAGAAGTCCAGCAGCAGGTTCTGGACCAGCAGGTTCTGGACCAGCAGGTTCTGGATGAGTTTCTCTGATCAGAGACTTTAGTCTCTGGTCCTGGAAATGTTCTGCAGCTGCTAGAAGACCCACTTTGGAACCGGCTTTATGTGGCTCTGGAGGGTCAGGCCAGAGGTCAGAGGTCAGAGTCCATCACTACTCCCAGGTTTCGGGCTGATCGCTGGTTTTTAGTTGTATTAACTGAAGCTGTGCATTGACTCTAGATCTATAAGTCTAGATTGTTCCACTTTAGGTCCAAAGAGAGTAACTTCAGTTTCTGTTCAGCTGGAGAAAGTTTTGGCTCATTCACACATTTATCTGTTCTAAGCATTTATTCAGTGACTGGATGGGGTCAAAGGTCACCTGTGACATCATAATGTAGAGCTGTGTGATCAGAGTAGTTATGGTAGCTGATATTATTTCCTGTTATAACCTGAGCCAGCAGGTAGATATTGAATCAGAGGGTCCTAGGATGGAGCCTTGGGGAACTCCTCATGTGACCTTTGACCTTTCGATGAGAAGTTTCCTATTGAAACAAAGAAATCCCAGTTCTTCTTGTCAGACTGGAAGCAGTTGAGTTCTGGACCGGAGAGTCCGACCCAGTTCTCCAGTCGGTTCAGTAAAATGATCAACACTGAGGTCCAACAGAACCAGAAGCAGAACCAGCTCTGTGGGTCTTCCACAGTCTGTGTTTACATGGAGGTCATTGAACACTTTGACTAGGCCAGTCTCTGTACTGTGGTAACCATGGAAACCAGACTGGAAGGAGTCGCAGCGGTTGGTTTAGTTAGGAAACTGTTTAACTGTTGAAGCTTTTCCAGTAGTGTTGCTGGTGAATGGGAGGTCAGAGGTCAGAGGTCGCCCTGTAGCTCTGATGATTAGTCCAGATTGTTTCTGTCGGTGGTTTGATTCCTGCTGAGTTTAAAGCAGCAGTGATCTTTAAACTCGTAAACGACCTCCTGCTGTCCTCGGACCGGGAGTCGGTTGGACGTCTGTAAATGAAACTGATCAACGTTTGCTGCTGCACACATTTATTTGTTTAAAAAGTGAAATGGAAAAGAAGGAATAAATTCTGTTTTATATTTAAATCTTTTTCACACGTCAGGATTTTAATCTGAGACCAAGATAAATATGGAGTCCTGCAGACTCATTGTCCAACGTTTGTCTGCAGTCCCGAACTGCGGCGCTCCTGAAAACGGCGTCGGCGTGACGATTCGGCGCCGGCGAAGAGTTTCTGAAGATGATCAAAGCCAAAAACACAAACAACAAAACCGTTTCCTCCCCAGCAGTCCAGGCTGTTTGGCATTCTTCACCGAGAAGTAACAAACACCGAGCGCATCCGTCCCCTTCCCGTCTCCGGTCCCTGAAGGCACCGCGGGGCTAGCCGCCCAGGCGCTAGCCGCCCAGGCGCTGGCCCTCCCCCCAGGCGAAGCCGCCGGGCCGGTCCTCAGGCAGCGGGTTGTAGTTGGCGTCTTCCTCCGGCGTGTCGAACAGCATCTTTCTGTGGGCGGAGCCAGAGACAGGAAGTTCAGCCAAACACGGGCATGGCAGCATCATGCTGGGGGCGGGAGGCTGGCCCCACTTACTCAGAAGGCCACAATATAAATGCATGCCACACTTTTCAGATTTTTATTTGAACCATGAATCGCCTTCCAATGAAATACAATAAACAAAGACATACATATGTAAATAAAATATATAACTGAAAATAATTAACAGGAGTGAAAAACTGAATCAAACATACAAAAAATGTCATAAATATGTGAAAATAATAAACTGCAGAATGAAATGAAACATGAACATATAAAATCTAGAATTAAATTCAGTGGAGGGTTGAGCAGCCTCACATGATGGACGGCGTCCTGAGCCAGCGTCCGCCTCCAGGCTGGTTGGGGAAAACGTCTTCCAGGAAGTAGTAGACGTGACCCACAGCGATCCCTGGAAACAAAACGGAGGATGAGTACTGAGGCGGCTCGGCGGCGGCGGCTCGGCGGCGGCGGCTCGGCGGCGGCGGCGTGACGGACCGAGCAGGTCGACGATGATGGAGTTTCCCAGCAGGAGGGAGAATCCCATCAGCACCCAGGGCAGGAAGGGCGCCTGGAAGTTCAGCAGGCCGAAGAAGTTCATGCGCACGTTGGGGTTCCTGCGGCTCCAGATGTACACCAGCATGATGGTGAAGGCCTGGCCGAGGAAGACCAGGCTCACGAAGATGCCGAAGATCTGCTCAGCGCCGTTAAAGGAGCCACAAGTTTACATACACCTCAGCGACCGAGAACAAATCAGACTCTCTGGTTTCAGAATCGCTAAATTATTTCTGTAAAAAACTCAGATATTCTGTATCTCCAGGTGGTCCTTTCATCAGGCGTATGTAAACTTGTGGTCTCAGACAGTTTCCTGCCTTCTCGGTCTACAGTCAAACACTGTTTCCATGGAAACGCCCCGAGGCAGAAGGATACGGTCATCAGCAGGCCGCCGAACAGGAACATGAAGACGAAGTCAGCCGTCCGACCCCTGAAGGAGCCTTCCTCCAACATCCGGCAGTACCGGTACCTGGGACCCATAGGTTAGGGAAAACACACACAGACTGGGCCCGAAACACACAGACTGGGCCCGAAACACACACAGACTGGACCCGAAACACACAGACTGGACCCGAAACACACAGACTGGGCCCGAAACACACAGACTGGGCCCGAAACACACAGACTGGGCCCGAAACACACACAGACTGGACCCGAAACACACAGACTGGACCCGAAACACACAGACTGGGCCCGAAACACACAGACTGGGCCCGAAACACACAGACT
>CAEFZY010018536.1:0-76533 GCA_903066815.1 Brachyrhaphis roseni | reverse complement strand
AGGGGGGGGGGGGGGGGGGAGAAGGGGGAGGGGGGAGGGGAGGGGGGGGAGGGGGGGGAGAGAGAGAGAGAGAGAGAGAGAGAGAGAGAGAGAGAGAGAGAGAGAGAGAGAGAGAGAGGGGAGTAATGGAAGGATAGAGAGGGGAGAAAAACAACAACAACAAAGCTGACCTCACCAGCAAAAACTTCTTGTTTTCTGGAGTTTTTTCTGGTTTTTTCTCATTTGGAGCTTCTTGCCCCTTAAAAGGCGCAGATCGTGTTTAGATGGAGACACTGCATCACACCTCGACTCAGGCTGCACACATGAACAGATGTCAGTGACACCTGACACGCCAGAGTCTTCACACACACACACACCCCAAAACACACATACACGCCGTTCCAGTCTCCAACGTTAGGCTCAGAGCCTTTGTTATGAAAAGTATGGGGCCTCCTCAGAGCGCCGCTCTGTGTGTGTGTGGGTGGGTGTGGGTGTGTGTGTGTGTGTGTTAGGGGAGTGGAGGGGATGCAACAGAGGAGGAAGTCCAAGAGGAATTGTGGTTTATCCATTTCATAATGGACTAGAGAAGGCTTTCTTACTTCACTCTAATGACATTTTTATTGGATATTTCCATCTGACAGCAAAGCAGAATTTAGCAATTTCTGAATTACTGACTGGCCGAATCTTATAAACAAGAACAGGCAGCTGAACTGATCTGAAGCATCCATTTATCAGGGTCCCTAAAAGGATTCATCTTAAATTCTTAAAGAAATATTGACTTTACAGATTTTTAGTTCCTTCATATTAATTCAAAAAGGGAAAAATACTGAGAACTGGAATAGGAAACCTGACAAAAACCACAAACAGGAAAAAAGAACAAAATTAAGGGAAAATGGGAAGGAAGGGTAAAGGAAAGAGAAGAAAGAACAAAGGGAGGGCAGAAGGAAGGACATTGAGAAAGGACAAAGGAAGGAAGGAAGGAAGGAAGGAAGGACAGTTTGGAAACCACTGCTTTAAACAACGGGAAAGGAAAAGTCTGGGAATAAGATTTTTTTCAATGCTTACTTTCTTAATTCTTTAAATAAATCACCAACAGGTGTTTTGCTTTTTTCTAAACTTTGTCTTGGGGTTGGTGTGAAACCAATAAAGGTCAGGGACTGATGTTTTTATCCCTTCATTGTCTGACAGATTCAAATACCACCGCTTAGTTAGAGAAGGACGCAGCTGTCCTGAGGTGTTAAAAAGGAATATAAGTCTGTACTCATATCTTCCTCCAGAGTACTGCATGCTTCTAGAATAAGAAACTACTGTCAGCTCGGTTATGTGCAACACCCCTTGGCTTTTGGTTAACACTGTTTCACAGCTCAAGAAACCAAACCAGAACCAGACCGCTGCAGCAACCTTCGCCTATCGAGACAGATCGGCTTTAGCTTGTGATTGTTGCGGCATGAAATTACGGATTTTCCTGCATTTTTTTTCTTTAAAGGTGGGGCCAAAGTTATTTTAAAGCTTTATTTTTTCCATAACATGATCTTGCAAAAAATTGCAAAATTGATGCACAACCCCCCCTCCAAAAAACAAACAAACAAAAAAGGATTTTAACTTATATCTTACATGCAAATAACATTTTTAAGTACCTTCTTGAAATGGCACTCTTAATACAAATCAAATCTAGGAAGGAAGTTGTCAAAGTGCAAATGAAGAATTTCATATTGGTCATTCAAGTTAACATGAACTGAATGCACAAGAGAAGCAAATCAAACAGAACATTTAAAAAAAAAGTCAGTGATTGGTCAAAAAAAGAACAAAATACAGTAAAACGCTAATGTGATCTGTAAGATTTACAGAAAAGGTGCGATGACTGGTTCAGATTGAAAGTCCGCGGAAGTTGTGATCGCATCTTCCTGGAGAGAACAGCAATAGTCCGTTGATGGGGTGATTCCTGAACTTTTCAGATTTGTTCCACAAAACAAAAACGTAGAAGCGCCGGGACGCTGACTCTTAGTTGAGGTTTTGTACCACGCCTCTAAAACGTGGTACAAGGAGAAAACGTTGGTCAATATGTTGGCCAACGTGTTGCTTTTATTTGCAGCAAAACGTTTGCACAGTGAAAAGGTAAAACCTTTGCTAAAAATAATTCATTTACAGAGATTTCCACAGAAAGGTGTTACAAGTTTGGTTCCTAGAAAACAAGGCTGTCAAAGGAGAATTTACATATAAAAAAACCCCAAAATCTGATGAAATCTGGTGTTTCTAGGATCAACTGGCTGAGCGGCCGCCTCTCACTCGGAACATCAAGTTGTGTCTCCTTTAGCACAAAATAAGGAAGAAGTGAGACAGTGGCCAGCGCACACAAACCAACTTCCTGTGGAAAATTAGCATGTAGACAAACATAAAAAAAAGACTTTTTCTTGAAATTTAGCATGCAAAATTAAAAACATACATCCAGCCTTTTAGGGAAATTAAACACAAATTGTTTATAAAGAACCCTTCCTATCCAACGCCCCGAAAGTAGTTATATGAATCAAGTCTGTCAGAGCAGAAAAAGAAAAAGAAAAAAAGAAAGAAAGAAAGTATTACAAATAATCTGATGCAATAGCAGAATGACGGGAAGGAGAGCTGTAATGTTTTGGGGGGCTTAAAGGAAATTTGCATGTTTATTCTAAGAGAAGAAACTCCAGCAGAGGCAGAAAGGGACAGAGGGAAGGGAAACATAGAAAAGGAGAACAGATCAAACAAATAAAAAGAGGAAGAGGTGAGACCACCAAGTAAAAAAAAAAACTAACAAAAAACCCCAAAAGGACTGTGGTGTGTGTGTGTGTGTGTGTGTGTGTGTAAGTTAAATGAGTCTGCAGATGAAGAAGAGCAGACAAGGCATCTGGCTTTTCATCCGCAACAGCAGCTAAAGCAGAGTGGGACTGTCCCTGTCCCTACACTGCCCCGCACACACACACACACACACGTAGAGAGTGGGCACCCTTTTACAGTCATGCACAGTGAAAAAGCTCAACTAGTTTCAGAAGCCCGCTGATTGAACCTCCCAAACCTTAACGGATTTTTATACAAAAAACTGTGCCGAGCAACAAGGGAAAACATTTTTAACATGTAATATTTTCAATACCAACTGACCTCAAAAGCAATAGAGATTTTTCTACATTTATTTATTTGTCTACCAGCTTGTGACGTTCTGCATCTGCCCAACGGACTGAGCTCAAGTACGCCGCAATTAGCGCTGTAGATATCCAATATATTAGCAATCTAAAACTCTATTGAATAATCCCTTGATTGATTTGAGTGATTAATGTGCGCTACTAAGGTACATTTTTGCTGGACGATAAATACTCCAAAAACTCTTTGCAATAGACAATAATACTGTTGTTTTGAAACCATTTTCAAGTGATACAATGGTCATGGCATGATGATGTCAGTAAACTCTCTCTCAGATATCAGTGAAATTTAACTACTACCACATATTTAGCACTGGAACAGGAAGACATTTTAAATATCCCAAACAAAAAAATAAACAGAATGCATACTGAAGTCTCTGAAAACAAAACTGCCATTAAAAAAAGAAGCTAGTTGAGCTTAATGCACCAGACTTTTATCCGCCAGTCTTTCGTAAAGGTTTTTCTACCAAAGGAAAATATATTCACCAATGTATGACCTGAAATATATTATAATATATTCCGATAAATATTACTTTCCCATACAATTTTTAGGCAATAAGATGTTTGTTTTCCTTTTTCAAAAATGGACATGAATTAGTTTTGGATTTGCATCTTTCAATTTATTTCTAATACTATGCAGAAAATGTTTAAGTGGTCAAACAAAATATAAATAAAATAAAATTCTTTATCCGATTAATCATCAGAAGAATTGATAGATTAACTAAAGTAATTGGTAGTTGAACAGCTTTCTTCCTCTTAATATTTAATCCCACTTTCTGTGCTTACTGAGGTCATATTTTAGTTTAAAATGTGTGTAATGATGTGAAATACTCAACTGTACCTACAACAAAAAAAAAGAAAAAGAAGAAGATTTTGACATGTTTTTGCTGTGACAGCCGGGTGATTTGTCAGGCAATCCACAGCAACTTAGCTGCGCGTCCTTCCACAGAACCGGCGTTTCAGTTCCCCCTTCACACACTCACCTACAGACTCAAACCTGCAACCCTCTCTGCGGACTAACTTCGGACGCCCCTAAAAAGGGATGATGCACTCTCTTTGAGGTCAGGGCTGTGCCAAACAGAAAGTCATCCAGCCACATTTAAAAGTGGAAAATTGATGTAGTGAAACCTTTAGAAATGGGGAATTGAGAAAAAAAAAACAAAGAGCAGAACATCACGATGCACAGTGGTACAACCACAAGCTGCACTTAAAACGGACCGTTTTAGAGGGAAGAGAGAGAGAGAGAGAGAGAGAGAGAGAGAGAGAGAGAAAGAGCAAGCTCCATGTCTGTCATATTTTGGGCCATCAAAAAACCATCACATGAACCCAAGGGCCACTTGCAAGCCAGGGAACTGGCAGCACATGAATAAAGAGGGGGACACATCAAAAGGTGCTAGGGCCCCATTTTTCTTTTTTTCCTCAAAACCCAAAGCTCGGCTGTTCCAGGCAACGTGCAACCCCTCAATTTCCTAGCCCAGAGCCATGTGCGAAAGCCGAGCACATGTGCGCACGCAAAACCCAATAACCTGTTCCAAATAACAAAGATGACAAGCAAAAGAGCGAAACACATGCAAGCGCTTTACAGCGAGCCGCAGCATCCAACAACATGGAGCGCTGAATGACTCGCAGCGAACTGAAGGCAAACGAAAGGCTCCGAAAACCTGCAGCGGGGTTGTACTCGAGGCTTCGCGTTTTTAGAGCTGAAGACTGAGAATGGAGGAGAAGTCCCGCCTCTCAGGGTTGACTGTCCACAAACAAACTGTGAGAAAGAAGCTCGTTTCCACACAGGCTTATGAACAAGAAAGTCTCAGCGGAGATCAGAGCCATAATCAATGGCAGCGGAGCAACTCTGATGTAATACAACAGGGAACAACGGATAGTCTGAGGATGGCTGATGGTAAAAGATGCTGCGAAGGCAATTCACCCAGAAATGCAGAAATGCACAGCAGTCCTTACCAACGCGGCAACAGCACCAGAACTTCAGCGCCACGGAAAAGTATCAACACCCCTTACATGGATTTTACTGGAATTTTATCTTATGAGGAAAAATTGCAGAGTCTAATTGTGAAGCTAAAAGAAACTTTCACAAACCCATTCTGAAAGGAAAAGCATCTGTTGTTATTCAGCCATCTTTAGTTTTTTGGAGAAGTTGAACCTCCACTTCAGCCAGAAGTCGTTTCCAGCATCCATCAGCTTTTTTAGACTCTTTCCCATCTCTACTGGAAAAAATAAATAAAAAATCCCCACAGCATAATGGTGTCATCACTGTGTGTTCCCACAGAGACACACTGTGTTTCAGGGTGATGTCTAGTATCCAGTTTTGGTTTCATTTAACCAGAACATAATCTTGTACTCTGTAGCCTGATGCATCCTTTACTACAAATAACCAAGTGTACACAAAAGGAGTGCTGTCACTCAGTTTTGGGGAATAAAATGATTACCTTCTCATTAAAAAAAAATGAATTATTTGTTTATTTGCATTTTTTTTTTATGTGTTTCTAATATTGTATAAAAAGGCTTGATTTAACCAGAGTGGTTAAATAAAAACTCTGCAAAATGTGCCAATTTTTTATTTGATTAATAATTTTTGTAGCCGTTGGATTAATCAGAATAACCGATTAATCACCTGACTAATCGATTAATTGTCTGTGTAACTGATCAATTATCAGAATATTAGATTAATCGATTACTAAAATAACTAGTAGTTGCAGTCCAAGCTTGTGTTCGTCTACCACATAAAACCCCAACAGAATACTTTGAAGTTTGTGGTTGCAACGACTCAAAATGGGGAAGAAATTTAAGCTTTTCCATCTTTAGATAAGAAATTCTGACTACACTTATATCACCAAAGACTTCGGTTTCCAAGCGGATGGACAAACATATCAAAACATGAGAATTAACACACGTTATGTACTGCAAGAGACAGAACAAAACCAGCAAAACATTTCTCACCTTGTTAGGCGCTGTGGCTGAGGGCGTTCCCCAAACTTCCTGCAGACACACAAAGTGAGAAAAAAACATAAGTGGGTCAGTTATTAACCACAAGCAAACAAACAAACGGTAAACATGGCGTTACTAAGCGGTGCATCTTTCCATGCACACAAAATCCACCCATTCTGACCCTGATAGAGTGCATTTCCGCAGAAGCAAGCAGGTCAAAGCGAGCGGAGGGTGGAGAGGTTGAATAGGGAAAAAATAAATAAATACAAGAGGATACCGTTATAAAATCATGCATGAAGTTCAGCCACATGCTGCAGATGGTTTAAGATTAGATTAACCACTTAGTGTGCTCAGAAGACGCATCCACAAACTTGGTTATCTGCACATCTAAACGGCCCCATGGTGGCCTGGATGTTTGATGACTGTTCAGCGACTTGTTGGTGAACAAGTATAAGAAGCATCCTTCCGGCTTTCTGGGTTTTTTGGAAAATCCAGAAATGTCTCACTTGATAAATTTACAACAGGGATTCTCGTTCAAAGGTTCATAAATTTCACAAGCACTGAGTCAACATTAAGCCTTTTGTAAACTAGACACCACAGGATGTGACAGGGCCCACAGACACAAGAGGAACTGGATGCGTTTCATCACTTCGGATTTCTGAAAGATGCCAAACAGGCGTAAATCTCACCTAACAGGATGAGGGATTCAACTCTTCTGATGAAATCGACTCAACGAGGCCAAGTCAGGTAACATTTCAGAGTTAAGATGAACTTTAGCAGATGGAAACTATTGATTTACGCGCTTTAGAAATACACTGATGGACAAAGCAAAGTGAAAATCAAGAAATTTGGTGATTATCTTGAGTACACAAGTATAAATCTGAAGTGTGTCTCTGGAGTACAGTTGCTCCACTTTGGAAAAAAAAAAGTCAAGACTCTCTCTGAGTATAATCTGTGCAGAGCTGATCTGAGTAATGAATATGTTTTTGACCCTTTAGGCTGAAATATCTAAGCTCCACCCATAGGTGGCGATAAAGTCCGCCCCAGCAACATTAAAGTTTAAAACCAGATGGCTAAAGCAGTGCTAGACAAAAGATTTTCCCAACAATCGTTGCTTGCGTGTTTCTTTTGACTTGGTTTATTGTTTCCTCTCAGTCGTTAACTTCTTTAGTTCACATTTGACATGTAAAGGAAAAGCCAATCAGGATGAAGGGCGACCGATGTTGAGAAACCAGTCAAAACAGCTCCGGGGCTGTTGTGACCAAACAGGCAAAACTCAGACCAAAGCCTGGATCTGCGAAAATGAAGAATTGGACTCAAGAGTCCCTGCCCCGTCACTCTTGTGAAGGTAACGCTGAACCAAACTATTCATGCCACAAGCAGCATGTCTGTTCAACAGTTGACAGCAAAAAGTCTGACTAAATATCAGCTTATTAGAGTGGCATTATTATAGGAAGAATGACAAATAGGTAGGTTTTTGCACAGTTATCACTGAAGAGTCTTCCCTGATGGTACGGGGACATTCCAAGATGACAACGCCAGAATTCATCAGGTTCAAACTGAGAGAGTCTGGACCTTCAACCTACTCAGAATGCATGGGGTTAACAATGGGTGAAAATAACATTTCAAAACAATGTCACAGTGAACATGTGCTACAATAAAAGGTTGCTTTTTTTAGCTTTTTGTGGCAACTTTTCTTGGCAAGGCGTCATAGCTCTAAAACTGAAACTATGAAAATTGGTCTTTTTTTTCTCCAGCTTCTTAGACCAAAAGAATTACATACAAATATAAGTTTTATCTTCAACAATTAGTTCTTTTTTAAGATATTTGTTAAATTAAAGCCACGTATGTCCAGTCAATGAAGAGTCGAAGGCCTGATTAAAGTCAAAATCTGCATGCATCACTCAAACCACTGACTCCACCACATGGTATGGTATGTAACCAAAATTAATCTCAGCTCAAAGTTAGAAGAGTTTTCTTTCTGTTAGTAAAACAAAAAAAAAACTGATGTCATAACCAACACCATCTGCATGTAGCTGTCTGACCATTTTCCTCTCTTATTAAAAAACAAAAAAAAAACAAGAAAAAAAACAAGGTCGCCAACTTTGCACAGGCAAAATAGAAACTAGTAACAGTCAGAGGAGGCTGCGGAGAGGCAAGCAGGGTTTTTCCTGTGGCGGGGCTCTACCTCTCAGCTAACTACTCATGAGCTGCGGCCAGGTAGTTTTTTCCGGAATCAAACTGACAAACACATAAACAAAAGACCTCGCCACTGCTGCGACAGGAAGCAGAAAGCAAGGCCAAACCGCTGATAGAGTTCACATCAAACGTACTGCTGATCAGCTTCTCATCCATTTAAGACCTAGGGGCAGAAAAGTGGTTGGTATCAGCGTTGAGAAACTTGACTGAACCCAAAATCTCTGAAGTTCGCCAAAAGCAAATGTATATTTAGCAGGATTCAGAGGAAACAAACGAACGGGAGAATCGCTGGATGTCAGAAGCACGAACACTTTCTTATCTGCGTTAAAGATTGTTCAAGAGTGTGAAACCAAGACATCTACCGAAGCCTTATCCTCTGTACAGGCAGCCTTTCATCTCTAGGTTCCGAGAGCACATGTGTTCAGCCTGAATCAGTCAGTGGGTGACCTATGAACGGAATAATTACAATCTTATTTGTCTCATTTAGTTAAATTACAGCTTGTGCTGCATCAGATGCAGAGGTCGGTTGAAAAAATGCGAGTCCCACCTGCAGATGTTTAGCAGTGTTTCATTTCAGGCGAACCAACCACCTTCCACGATCAGAAAAACATGTCGGTAAGTTTGGATTCAATTCTGATCACGGCTGTTTGCTTATGACTAAAAGGATCAGAACAAATCTCAGAGGAATCGAAAGCCTGAAATAGTTTGGGGCAAAAACAAAAGTCAAAGTGTACTTTTTTTTTCGCGAACACCTTTTTAGCCCCAAAGCTAAAAATATCTGTGTTTCTTGACTCTTCATATTTCGTAATCTTAGATGGGCAAGAAAATAATTCCAAATAAATATTCAAATCAATTATAATATTCAAAAATGGCAGTGAAATATCAGACCTTCAGCATTCTCAGTCACTTGTTTCCTGTGTAAGCGTCAGCTGCTGCAGGATATTAGAAAACTATTACAAACACAGTAACAGTTGCAAATATTGCAATGATTATGCCGATTTTATTCGTTCCGCTTTCGCTCTCATTTGTGCTTTCATCATTCTGACCCTTTGGACTATGTCAATTATGTCCAGTCGGAGCTAAATATTACATTTATCGAGAAAAATCCAACCTTGTAACTCTAGGAAAACAATAATTGTTGCGCTCCAAACAACCATTTGAACACTGAACATTGACGGCGATGCATCATGCAGGACTGACTGCAGGTTTACTCCAAAAGACTGAATGCATCATTGCCAAGCACCATATGACTCCATGATCCCAAACAGTCTTTTTGCAACATAAAAATTGAGCACACCGATATCGTGTTGACTGCTCAGGTCCATCTAAGACCTTAGTGGTGCAGCTGCTCATAAATAATGAAAATACAAAGATCTCAACCTAGATTTCCAGACTTTCTGTTACGGTTTTTGACATGCTCCTGCATTTTTTCCTGCCTCTCTTGTGTAGTTCCTGGCCTTTCAGTCAGCCGATTTAGAAAATCCCAGAAGCTGAACCTGTGACTTCTTAACAGACGATACAAGATATTTACGTATGCTTAAAGAAAAAGATGCACATGATTATGTTTTCCACTGTCATTAAATGAGACCAAATGTTTTTGTTTTCTTTATTCCAGGTCAGTTTATGTTGCTTTCTGTAGAGTAATATAGACAAACATGAGAATGTATTTTAACAAATTATGAAAGCCCCGGTGACGTCAAGGCTTTGCAAGCTTCTGATTGATTCATAAGAAAGGAGCCAATATCTACTACTGTTCTTTGAATATGAATGCATATCTACAGTGGCAGATGGCTAAATACTACATTTTATTATAAAAATTAGTCAAAGCAGTTAGCGGCAGTTTTACGTCTCGACAACAATACTCTAAAAATTAGCAACGAGGAGTTATAATCAGACCAGACGGGAAGCATCCTGAATGAAGCTTAGTTCCAGTAATTTCAACCTGAACTTTGGGGGGGGAAACGACTTTGAACTTGGCCATTAAAAGCTTGAGACTTGATTTGGAAAAACAGCAGATCCAAGTATGGAACACCTACAGGTAATCAAGCACAGCTGCCATGAGATTTATATTAAGAAAGTGAGCCAAATAGAAAATAAGTGCGAGCAGGGGGGAAAAAAAAGAAGGGGAATAGAGGAAAACAGGACGAGAGAGAAGCAGATATGACTTGTGCCTGAGCCAGATGATGGGAAAAGAGGTAGAATGATTATAAGGGAGGACAATCAATAAGGTTCCCACAGTGCAGCGCTGATGCTTCCACTGGCTAATAGATTCCAGACGGCTCTCTTATCTTCCTTCAGCTCCCTTCTGAATATCACAGCACCTACTGCACGCTCCGAATGATGGAAGAAGGGATTACTGCAGGGGAAAGGGAGCGTGATGTTTAAGGTAAAATAAGGGAATAATACGCGAATGGGAGGGAAGAGGAAAACATACAAAAAACACACATTTACGTCAAAGTTTGTTTTTTTCATTACAAGTTTCCACCTCCATGTTTAGGTGATTTTATTCAGTGATATAAAAAAAAATAGTGAGCATTAAGATAGTAACGGTAAGACATAAAGTGAGATCAAGGCTTTCAACTTGTGACATGCGCTTTTGGTTAGCCAGTTCTATGAAAAACCACAGTCCACACTTCTTTTCACCTCCACAAACTGACTTTAGCACATCAAGTCGAAACACAAAACACCAAAAAACAGAAGAAGCCCAAACGCAGGAAACCACAAAAAGGTAGAGCTGCAGATGTCAGGGGCAAGACATTCTCACTGTTGCATCAGCACTTCTCCAGGCGCCTCAAACATGCAGCAACGTCTCACTGCTAACTTCGTCGAAAAGCGGGTCCTAGAGCCTAGGCTTTTGTCTTCTCAACAAAAAAGAGCCTCATTATAGGAGATGTCGACATTAGGAATCAGGCAGAAGAAAAAGAAAAAAACTGACAGTCGTTCGCGGAAAACGAACTGTTTCCTGCATGTCCGCATATCATGGCACTGATTCCAAGAAGGAGAAGAAAGGGACAGGAAAGACGCAGATCACTCAGCTGCCAAACGAAAAGTTTACTCATCATAGTTAAGAATACATTAGAGCCACACACTGCATAGACAATATTTCTCTTCACTGTGTCAAATAAGGTTACTTATTTTAGTAATCGATTATTCTGATTAGTCAATTTTTCATTAAACCACTTTGGCCTCTTTTATGCAACAGAAATGAATACATTTTTTAAATATGAAAACAAACATTTTATTGTCTAAAATGCATCACTGAACTCCTTTAGTGATTCTGAACCACGTGAAGCAGAAAACCTATACCACATATTTATTGCTTTTTATCTTAAATGCAAAATGTATGTATGTTTTGTACAATTACTGCTCTCAATATGTTGTTCTTTCAGCAAATGGCCTTTTTAAAGCATTTGTACTGTTACTAAATTAGATGATGATAACTTGAATAATCGATTAATCACGATTAATAGTCCCAGTCCTAGTGTCAAACATAAAATCAGACTAAACTTTTCGTTTTTAGGTCAGCTGGGATTGACGAGGCTGTTTTAATTTATTAAATGCCAGACTACTCAAAGAGAAGATTCCTCCAGACAGAACCGGCGCGCATGAGCTAGGTTTTTAGACTGCCTTGCGAACAAACGAGTCTTGCTCAGAAATTTTCTTTGGGACCAATATCAAGGTTGAAGCATTGGTTTTGCTGTTCTTTAGCCGCATTGTGTCTAATCTGGCTACATCTTTAGGGTCACTGATGACTGCAAGAACCTTTTGTGACCCAACTTTAACTTCTTGGCTGAGGTCTTGACATGTTGCTCAATACTCCCACACAGTTTTCTTTCCCCATGATTCCAGTTCCTCCTGCAGCGAAACGCCCCACATCATGATGCCTCCACCCCCGTACTTTACAGCTGGCCTGGAAGTTCTTCCTGTTTCATCAAACTACAGCACACTGTTGCATTCGCAGATGTAGCTGAAACCTCAGACAACTCCAGGTAAACTGCCCCCTGCCCCAAAGACAGTGAGGTGAGTAATAGTCAGGCTCTGATTACAACAAAGCAAAACAAGAAGTGTAGACCGAAAAAGAGAAATATGAGAGGACAAAAAAAAACATTTTCATCTTAGGTTAATTAGGATATTACACGTTATCATTTTTGACTTTGTGTTTGTAGCAAAACAAGCAGAGTGTATGCAGCGAGCAAAGCTTGACTAAATCAATATTAAACCACCAAAACTGTTTTCAAAAGTTCTGTAAAGTGAGAATTTTAGTTTTGGACAGAAATTTTGCAATTCTGTCTGTGTCAAAGAAATGGTGACGCTTAGCAATTCAAAGTGAGCAAAATATTCAACATTTAATCTGTGAAAATATTAGACATAAGACATAATGGTAAATAGGGTGAAAATGTAAACGTTTGTATAACGGAGCTATTATGAAAACACTTAGTTTTTTTCTAATTTCTGTTTGAAATGGTCAAACTTTGGATAAAAAAAAAAATGCTGGATTAGTAAAGAATTCAAAATGGCCAGAACAATTCAAATCCTCCTTTCAGTTTTTAGGACATGCAAATATCAACAGCTTCAGCTCATATTTACTACAAAATGAGTTTTTGTTACTATGGCAACTTATTCATCCCAGTATATAACAGAATTTAAAAAAAAACAGACACATTTGAATTGAATGTAATTTTCATTCTTCACTCTAAGATCAGAGCATAAACAAAGTGATGCTGTTAATAATCAGAGGAACATTACTCTCTGATGCAGCTCTGTAGGACAACAGGAAGAGTCAAGTGCATTTTAGCAGGTAGTGGGAGGAACTGATGGCTGCTATGAGTCAGACTTTTATTTTATGCTAAGATGTGTTTGAAGGAACAATGATAAAAACCTTAGAAGACAAGAAAAATGCACCAAATGTCCTCTGCTGTCAGGCGTAGATGAAAAACATTTAAAAATTCATGGCAAAACAGACATGTGGCGTAGCTCTGGCAGGTGTCTTACACTGAATAGCTTTAAATTATTAAACAAGGGATCATTTCATGAGTTTGAAATGTTTCCATTTCACCAAAACATTTACAACAAGGAAGCAGAGAGAAAATTTTGCACCCTGAGCACTTAACAGGAATCTGCTGATAGTATCCTCATGGCTTACGTCATTTAATTGCAATCCAATGTTTTTTCTATATTTAATACTTTTAGGAAGTGCATCTTTTTTATACACGGATGATATCGTAGTGTCTACACCAATCACGGGGAAGTCTGTTGACACACTAGTTGTGCAACATACGTTCGTTGACAGTCATGACTAAAAAAAAAAACGTTTATGACACAAAAGATCATTGCTAACAACAGAGGTCCTTAGAGTGCACTATCCAAGCATATTACTAGAAAGCTGAGTGGAAGGAAAACATTTGGAGTGAAAATGAGCCAAATGATCAGGCATAACCACATACGTGTAAGGATTGAGAAGCAAAGCCAAAAGAGCTTGGTTGATGACTTACAAAGCATAACTCAGCAATCTCTAAACCTATCCTACCAAAATAACTTAACTGTTCCTGAACACTGCAGTGGTATAAAAATGGCCATAAAAAGTAATAGGAACACCATCTTGTCAATTGACCAACCAGTCGAATTCCCAATGATCAGATCATTTTGTTCTTTCCAGTCGACACGTCACAGCTAAGCAATCAATCTATACAATCACAACAACAGCTTCAAAGTTGGTCAGTTTCATTATCAATAAAATATTATTTCTTTTACACTTAGAAGTGTACTTGCTGACATGTAGGTAAAACTTTGCCATCAAAGTCAGGGTTTCCCCAAAAAAAGCTTTCTTAACCCTGTGGTAGGCTGCTGGATAACTGGCTTTTTTTTTAGTTAAAAAATACTTAAAGTTGACAGAAAATTTGAAAATATCACTTGATAATTATGTGTTATTGGAAGATTAATACATGAAGACCAATTATAAGGTCTTAAAAAAGGGGCAAACATTTCAAATAAACTAAAAATAAATAAAAAATGCTTAGCCTGGTGGGGGCACAAGTAAAGCCTGGCGGCCCGCCAGGCTTATAATGCACTGGGGGAAAACAACAACAACAACAAAAAAAGACAACAAATTCACATAAACCCAAACTGAACATAAAAAATACTTCTGTTTTGTCTATTAAGTGGGCTTTTCCTGTTGCGAAGTAAGGTGTGTGTATTGTTTCAACTGGAACAACTCTGTCCTCCTCTACTCAGTTAGCCTTTGGTTCAGGTAGAAATTAACAAAAGATTTGATTTTTTTTTTTTTAAATAAACAACAAATGCCTTTAATAGTTTTGTTTTGCGTAAAAATGCAGATGTGTGTAGGAGGTACGCTACCATGCTGATCACCACAAAGTGTAATATCCAAACCAGACTGTTTGAAGTCATTTAGATCATCTCCAGTTCCACTTCACTAAACACTACAAAGTCCTTGATCTTCATCAGCATTAGGACACAGCGGTAAAAACCCTTCTCCCCATTTGACTTTAGCTGCTTTTAACCCTTATTGTGTCATAGCGTCTTATGATGGGTTGAAGTGACTCAAGGAGAGAGTGTGACCTCAGCAGCCTTGACTGCAGATGAACTCTCAATCAATGGTTTCTCTGAAGCCGAGGCTCTTCAAATAATCTGCGGTAACTCGGCTTTTCTGTTTGACTAATACTATAAAAACCTACATGCAGAAAATAAACAGCCCCGTGTCCTTTAACTACGCAAGTGAGAGACGAAAGAAAAGGTTGGTCTGAGTTAGACGAGTCACTGACAAGAGTCAACATTTTGATATCAATCTACAGCAGGCAGGTGCGGGTTCTTCCTCCTTGGTGCCATTTTGAGGTTTTTTGGGGGGGTTTGTGTGTGTGCGTGTGTGTGCTGTCACGTCTGTGCCACTCAACAATAAGGTTTACCAATTAGTAACTTTCAACTTTGAGTTTATCCTAATGTAACCAAAAGTATTCTATATTAATGTTCAATTTGAACCACAGCAGGTACGGGAAGCCAAATGTGCCACAATTCAATAAATCAAAATGTCCCAAAATTGATATTTATACATGTGAAATTTTTATTAAAACTGCAGATGAATTTGTAAAATTATTTTTTCTTTATCCATATAAATATAAACACAAACATTTGAATTATTATTTTTTTATTTTATGGCTCATGATATGAATTTATTTAATCTCTCCACCTTAGAAGAAAAACTAAATCTCTCAGAAATCCTAACACTATATTAGAAAAGTGGCGCTGAACTATTTTGATCTTTAAAAGAAAGTCTGCAGCTAATTTTGAGATTAACCAGCCAGATACTATTAGGATTTATGTAGTGAAACAGCAGCAATATAAATTATTTCATAATGCAATTCACTTGTTCAATCTGCTACCACCTCTCCTAGGTTAGTGAACTCTGCTGAAATGCATTTGACCACTGAATTTCTCAGCTAAACTTTGCTACACGATTCAATCTTGCTTTAATGAGCACTTGTAAATGTAATAATTCATGAAAGAAAAACATATTAAAATAAAAACAAGCAGATATTTGAAAAGCCTTGGGCGACGTAATCACAACTCAAAGACACTAGTCAGTTTTTTAAAAAACCTCTAACTTCAATGCACCTTTCTCATTTTTGCATAATAGATCAGCATGATCTGGTGCACAACTATAAGGTTTAAAGAAAATGATATATTGTTTTATAAATATTATACAAATACGTCTATTGACTGTAAATAAAGTCCACTGTTCTGTAAAAACCCATGTATAATTTTCCTTCTACTTCATAGTTATTCACTGCTTTGTGTTGATTCGTCATATATAATACAAATTAAAATAAGAAGCAGTTTGTGGGTGCAACCTGAAAAACAAAGTGGAAAGGAGCGTAAATATGTTTTTATGGCACTGGATACATTCCAGCTGAGCTCAAAGTGCGACAGCGGTGTGTGTGTGAGGTAAATGAAGAATGGTGTGTGGGATTAGGGCCACAAAAAAGGGTGTCTGGTTTCAGCCTGAAGGGTGACAGTAGATATCAAAGCTCCACTGAGCAGCACTACACCTTATTACCAACATCAACGAGCAACACAGTCACAAATATATGAAATTAACTCTGAACAAGCTACTCGTTTACGGCTAAGTGTGAAACAAAAGATCCTCACAACTAAAGCAGTTCTAACCTGTTCAATTTAAAAGGTAGTAAGTAATTTTTTTCATCAAAATAACTTTCAGTGCTAGTTTGATCAAAATTTCAAAGAGTAAATATGACCAAAGAAAACACATTTTAACTAGTTTTCACTTGGATGCATACAAATGAATATGATATGTTGCAAAAGTAAAAACAAGTGATTTTATGATATAAGAGATGAGTCGATTGGGCTCTTCCTGGCAAACACAGATGCAAAAATATTCTTTGAGGTCTTATTATCCATATCTGATCTGTGATGTTTCCGGGGTTTTTTTTTTTTTCTCTTTAAATAACTTCAGCACAGTAGAGAAAAAATGTGATGCAGTTTAGAGAAGATAATTATCAGATTTTTAGAAAAAAAAGGACCCATGTATAAGCTGTTGGTTACTTATTAACTTATTCTTTTATTAAAAATGATAGTTTGGATGAGCATAATGAATAACAGCTGAGTGGTACTTCGAAGACGATGACATTCCTGACAATACGGAAGAATACAAAGAAGATGATCAAGAATATCACAGGCATAAATCTGAAACTGAACAGACTAGTTTTCAGAGGTGGAAAAAAAGAAACCTGTTAGCTACTGACATCCGTCAAAATGTCAGTAGCTACCTTTTCTTTCGTCTCTCACAAGATATGACTTCAGAGTCGGAACACAACCGGGGTTAGTCATGAATTATTAAAAAACAACAGTCCTCTAAGTGGGTTCAATTTTGCCTTGTAGGGCCTGCTCATCCCAACCCGGCCCCAAAACAAAAAATCTGCAGCATCTGCAAGGCAAGAACAGGCTGAGGTTCAGATGCTGTTCCTACGTGTTTTTAAAGCTTCCCAGAGTCAGTGGAGAGAGAGAGAGAGAGAGAGAGAGAGAGAAAGAGAAAAAAAAAAGAAATACGTGGAAACAACAAGTCTCACCAAGCAACTCGATGTGCGTGTCAGTGAAAGAAATTTGGAAATTGGAGCCTATTGGCTGCATTAGTCCTGGCAGTCTGTTGAGAAATACCTGCATACTGATGTCACAGCTTCAAAAACACACACACACACACACCCCTGCACAGCTCTAACACACTTCAAGCATAAACAACAGGCTTTCTCTATAATACACACACACACCCTCTGCTGCACTTAGTTTTTTTCTGTGTAGCCTACAGCTAGTGTGTTACACACACACATATCTGAAAGGCAGAAATTTAACCGTTAAAAAAAAAAACCCCCGATAAAACACAAAAATTGAATAACGTTTCATTCCGAGTCAATTCTGGATTCACATTTTAATAGCAGGGTGCAAATGAGGACAAAGAAACGGATATAAATAAAGGAGGAGGAGTGGACAGACACTCCCCCAGACAGTAACGGGGAGATTGCTGGAGCTGGAGGCTCGCTCTGTGCTTGGCACTGCTGCCTTGGCAAGTGCCAACAGTTTGTAGCAGCCTGCAAGGGCCGAGGAGGGCAGAGCTGCTATAAATGTTGCGAGAATCTTGCCTCTTAGCAAAGTCATGCCTGAATATTTGCATGTGACTGAGAAAAGGAAGTAGCTAACACCTTTTTTTTTTTTTAAATAATAAAATGTTTTAGAATTAGTGACCTAAAGCTGAACCCTCACCACGCCAACGCCGTGATCTGCGCTTCGCTTCAGGTGCTACTGGCTGACCTGAGGACTGCAATCATTCGAGTTGGAGTCATTCTGCTTTGCCAATTTCTTGATAGACACTTTTTGATGGAAAATGAAATTAGAACATTATTGCTAGTTATTCATAAGGCATATTACATCTACTTTTATGTAAGCTCTATAAAACTGAGAACGAAGATGCTGTTTGTGGGGGTTGATGTATCTGATGAACCTTGACCAGTTGACCCTCGGTCTGAGCAAATCAAGGAAAATTTGTTCAACTTTCCACCACTGACCAACTCATATTTAAACCAACAATCTTTGCTGGTGTCAAACACAGCTTTTCATGGAAAATGTGGCCAAAACTATAATGGAAAAGAGAGGGTTAAAAAAAAAATAAAAACAAAAAACCTAATCTGGAACAGGACTAAAAGATCTTGGGATTAGGGCTAGGCAACCTGGACGAAAAATGTATCACGATATAAGCATTTAATATCAGCCGATATCGATACTTATTGATTAGTTTGTTGTTAAATATCCAAAATACTACCAGGTTAGTGACGTGACCGTTCCTCTTTTGTCCACAATCATCTCTTGAGCTGTTATATCTATCTTTTCCTTTCACTCCACTGCAAACTTTTTTTTTCTTTTTTTTTTAAGCAGTTATGTGGCACGGTGTCAAAACATAAAACTGCTCCTGCGTGTGTACTGTGTTGCCAAATGTCTGCAAACTGTTGAAATTTCATAGTGAAGCATATCGATTGCCTACATTTCTCGTAACAAATTCCTGAATTTCCCACAATTCTAATGGATGTTTGATGATGTAGCTGGGTGCATAGCCCCAGTTCTTCTCCTCCAGGGCAGCCAGCTCACAAATGTTAGTGCTTCACAGAGAGCGGAAGTCACACTACGCATACGTCCGACTGTTTGGACCAACTCAACATTATCAGCTCTCTGTCGCATATGAACAGTTCGATGTGAACGCCGCTTCTTGACGAGCAGTTTCCTGTGCGAGTCAGTTCGACACAAAGTACGCATCCGTGGTTGTAAAGATTTACCTTTGCGGATGTCTCCTTTGCATCCGACATTGAGTCCGCACTGAGTTAAGCACGGCCTCGTATGGTGGGAGCAACATGAAATTGTTACTCTATGTTACACATAAGTTGTTCCTAGGAAACCAAATAGCAAGTAAGTTAGTTTATGCTACTGACCTTTCTTAGCTGGGCCAATGGCTGAGAAGCCTTTCCTCTGCCTACATCCCCTACAGCTAGTGTGTTAAATTAGCTGTAGGATAACACACTCAGGTTCTCTGATCCAGAACCTCAGTGAATTTATAGAACAGTCCATCAGATGTATTTTCTGTTCCTCTTCATCTTGTGTCTATCGTGATGGATATCGTTCTATTGCCCAGGCCTGCTAGTGTGTCTCTATTAAGGTTACAGCAACATGGTGCCACAAAAGATAAATGTCCTTTTTCTCAAGACTTAAAAATGATTAAGTGATCAGAATCTCAATTTTTCCTTGAATATATTGAATGTGGTACGTTGCTGCTGATGAGCCGACAGACCCTCAAGGTTGAGTTACTGCAGATGGCGGAGGTCTTAGGTGCCCAGAGACATTCCCACCAGGGGTAGGATAAAAGGCAGCGATCAATGGTCTGTGTGTTTGTGTGTGTGTGCAAACGTGGGTGGGTCACGTCGCCCTGCACTCAAAAGGCATGCACATACACACACAAACTGCTCCATCTGTCTTTGACATGGGAGAGCTTAATGACAGAGGCAGCAAAGCCCAGAAGAAGAAGAAAAAAAAGAGAAGGTCTCCTCGTCCTTCTTTCCTCTCTTCCTTCATTTTCCTTTCCTCCGCCTCTCCCCTTCTTGACCACACTCTCCGACATCAACCCTCCATATGGAGCACTCAGGACAAACTTTTTTAAATACTCATCTTGGCCTGGCACACAATCAATAAGACCTCTAGACGCACGCTCACTTGCACACCAACTCCACGCTTTAATGAGTGTAATCTGGCTCCGAGGCTGGAACAAGTAGAAGCTCCACTGCTCGTGCAGCGTATACGCTCTGAAAATAAAGTAATGACATTTCCAGTGCGCGCCGTTTAGCCAACCTGCACTTGCACATAAACACAGCACCATTCATCAATTATTTAATTTTTTTGCGAAACCCAAAGTGTATAGCTACCACAACAAGATGCTCAAGATTAATTTTCCACAGAAATGACCAATAATAATAGCACCTTGAAAAAGTCTATATATTCTATTCGGATTTTGAGTGATAAACCAATACAAAGTATAGCATAACAACGAAGGGAGACAAAAGTTTTAAACTGAATCTTTGTCTCAGACGGAAAACATAACAGTGCACCAATAAATTGGCTGCAGCGTCCTTAATTTTTGGAGCCTGGCAATTGGCCGATGCACGAATTTCATCTACCTCTGCAAAGGTGTGAAAATCCCCTTTTTATGCTACCGTGAGAGAGGGCTGGTCTGTCAGTCACCCATTTCACCCAATTGTTGCCAACTTAGCTATTTAGAGACTATTCAGGCAACAAAACAAAAAGCAAAATCTGTATTGCCCAAAATCGGAATGGAGAGGTCAGGCTTTTTAAACATCGGTGAACCCGTAGAAAGTACATCATGCATACGTCTTCAATTAGTAGAAACATTTGTCGCAATTTCTACTTCAAGTCCTTTGGTGTATATCTTAAATACTTTATATTTGGATAACTGGGCAATTTTAACACACAAATACATTTTCATGCAAGTCATTCCATTGTGGCTCTGGCTGGATGTTAAGGGTTGAGGTCTTGCTGGAATGTGAATCTGCACAATAGTCCTGGACAGCCTCTTGCAGGTATTCAGCTCCATTATTTTCCTACCATGAATTCTCACCAGCATCCCTCTTCCAGCTGATGAGAAATATCTCAGCTGTATGAATCTACCACTAGATTTTACTGTTGGTGGGTTCAGGAAGATGTAAAACTTTGGTCTGACCTCACCAGAGCACCTTCTTCCACATGTTTTCAGTCTTGTGCATCATTTGTAGAAACTGCAAACTGGACTTCTTATGGCTTGAAAATTGTCCTGCCAACATATTCTTGCAACCAAGATGTGGATCTCTGCAACTCCTCAATAGTGACCTTATAGGCTTCATGTATTTTATCATTTATCAAAAAAAAAAGAAAAGAAAAAAAAAGTACACTGCCATATGAGGCTGCGAAGTGACTAAAATGTGAAAAAGTTCAAGGCCATGAGTGTTGTACTTCCAAAGGAATTCCCTTACTTAATCACACAGGTGTGATTTAAATACCTGACACAGGTCTGCAGATGCAACAAAGTATGCCAGAAGAAGGTGTATTTGTTGGTCACCCTAAACCATGTGCCACTGCTATATTTAAGTATCATCATGTACGGTTTTGCATGATTTTAAAGTGCAGCATGCCCTCGGGCTCCTCTCAGGTTTCAGAAAATACATTTCCTATTCAGCCATGCTGCTGTTGAAAAGTTTTCAACTGATTTGCCTTGGGTAAAAAAAAAGAAAAACAAATCAACAGTCAGGCTGAAAAGTGTAACTTTACTTGCATCTGTTTTAGGCAACACCTTCACATCTTCCATTAATTTCAAACATAAAAAAAGCTTCTTTCTTCTTGCACAATATCAACTTTATCATTAAAAAGATTGTGTTTATTTCGACAAAACTATGTCCAGTCTTGAGGGATAGCTCTTATGCAAGCAACTGTACAGCAAGTATAATTAACAAAATATCCAGTTAAAGCAAAGAAACATTAAGTCACTAAATGGCCACCATGATCCAAGACTCCAAAAGGGTTTCTCTCAAATTACCCACAATAAAGAGCAGAGGAAAGTGGAGATCATAAAAAAATATGGTACGCACTCTCTAAAAGGAGCAATAAGGATCAGAGCAGAGCCAAAAAAGGGGGAAAAGAAGCGCATTTATAAAAGTAGAGGTTTCGGGAGTTTTCTAATCTGGAGAATTCAAAAATAACTACTGCTGAACATTTTTGCTTTAGAAGAGCACTTTCCAAACATTTTTGAGTTGCATCTGAAACAGCAAATTAGGTAAAACATTTAAACCTCTCATCTTGTCATTACTATGCGTTTACCCAGAGATTAGATCATGTAATCCTCAGAGAAAATAAAAGCAACTGGAGGCTTTTCAGTCTCCATCAAAATGTTTTTTTCTAAAAAGAACAAGCCATCTCTTACATTCCCAAAGGTGTATCTGCATAAAATGCATAAGACTTTTGAATGTCTTTCATAAAGCATGTTCTATAGCGAAAACTAGACAAAATATTAGCTTTAATACCTTACATCAACTATGATGCAAAATTGTTAAGAAAGCGTGGATTTCTTGGACTCGTTTTGCTGCCTTAGGACCGTGACAACCAACAAATGTTAAGTTGAACAATAACTACTCTGTATACTCAAATAATCTATAACTAAAGGAGTATAAAAACATAAATCATGTTGTTACCATAACCCAATCATAAGAAAATATTAACTTAATGAACAGAATCAAAACTGCAAAGAATGGTCCAAAAAGCCCCTGAAGGGGATGTTAAAGATTTACACAAGTCTAACATTTCAGGTTACACCTTTACAGATACAGGGAAGGAAGAGCAAAGAGGACATGAGGAAGGAATGATAGAAGGAAGGACACTTCTACAGTATAAGGAAATATTTTTCCTGAGCACTTATGTTTTTCATACTTGTCTGGATAAACAGATCGACCAGATTTCATTTGTTTCCAGACTGCCTATGAACCCTAATTTTAAAACCTGATGAAAACCAGATGATGCTGATATGCAAAATATCTGAGCCGAAAAATAAGCCATATTTACACACTGAAAGTATCAGAAGCCGCAGGGAGAAAAAAAAAAAAAAAAAAAAAGCATGTCACACCACACACAACCTAACCGCACAGAATCAGATGCTGATGATCAAGAGACACCAATACTGGACTGGGACGAGAAGGAGGGGAGAGGGTTGAGAGGAAAGAGATGACATGAAACGACACAACGGAGATCTGAACCTTGAATGAACCTCCCCCCTCCTCATTCCACCGCTGCCCTCATCCCCGCCACTCACTCTCTCTACAGAGTTGATGACTCACTTCTAAACAAGAACCAACCCAGGGGGAAATGAGGACGCTGCGTCAACCACAACAGTACTACGGCGGCTCCTGGTCAGGAGCCTGTCTTTGGTGCGGCAGGCGGGTAGTGGATCTGCTCAGGGATCTACGTTCAGGATCTACTCAGGGATAATAATGCATGTGCAGGTGTATGAAATGAAAGAGAAGGTGGTTTAGTGCCTAGAAGTATTTTGATATTTCACTCAGACAAAAAGATGTTGATCCTACGATTGTTTTAGTAATTGATTATTCTGACGATTAATTGGATAAAGATTGGCACATTCTGCAGAGATTTTATTTAATCATTGAAATCTTTTGGTACAATATTAGAAATACATTAAAATATGCAAATAAATAAATTGTTTTTTAAATAACATTGTTTTGACAGAAATGCAAGAACAGCATTTCTTTAGCTTTAGCTTGATCACTTATAGTGAAAGATGAATCTTTAGCTTAAAAAATATTTACTAACTTTTTTTTTGTCTTAAACGTAAAATCTATATATTACTTTTCGTAAAGTTCTGGCTCAATTACTGTTCTCACTCTGTTGTTCTTTCTGCAAATGACCTGTTTTTGAGTCTGTACACTCCAGCAAACGATTAATCGATGATTAAATCAGTTGGCGATTCTTTCAACAATTGATTAATCGTTTCAGCCCTAGCGCTGATTCCATTTCAATTGAAAAGGGAAAAAAAAAAATCAAGGAACACATTGTGGACAGAGCTTTCTTATATATATATATATATATATATATACGTAGTGTAACACTTCTCAAAGTAAAATAGAAAAACATGACACAGATATATCTTGAAAAAACAAGAAAGCTGACTGGAGAAATGATTAAATCAATCAGATACAAAATGTCAAAGTACCGGAGCGACTAGAATTTTCACTAAGTAACATAGCATAACAAAGCAGACAGCCCCTCCCATACCTGCTGCTGCACACTGCAAGCCAGCTGGCTTAAGAGACATACAACATCAAAGCAGCCAATCCAGGAGCAATATTTGTTTTTCTTTGCAATGATTGGCTGTAAATCAGGTTTTCTTAATGCGGCCCAAGAGCCGCATTAAGAAAGATGTCTTCTACTGTGAGTCTTAGCAGATTTGATCTGTCCTCAGGTGCTTGGGGTCCCTAAAGCCAAACATAGTAACTTAAATGGGTGTTTATTTGATATTTTTATTCAATTCTATGTAATATTCTACTGAAATTTATGCTACAATACACACTATCACCAAAATTCTGTATTGATTACCGTACAAAAGTTAGCTTTGAACAAAAATAGAATTAATAAATCATGATTTGTTGCACTTTTATTACAGAGTACATTTTTTCTTTTTTTAATTTAGGCATTAGGCTCTCCGGTGCGGGTTTAAGCAGATTAATTGCAAACGCTAAAAAGGAAACGACATCCAACATATCTGCTTATTCTGCCAAATATCTGAAATGATTTAACACTGTTGCAGCTCTCCAAGACAGTGAGAGCCTAAATTTAGTCACAGTTTCTGGGCATTTATCAAAGTGACCACCGTCTTGCCCTGCCCTTGCCACAAAGGCACTGACTGAACTGCAGTCAAGAGAGAGACGAGATAGAGCAAGAAGGAGAGAGAGAGAGAGAGAGAGAGAGAGAGAGAGAGAAAAAAATAAATAAATAAAAATTCCTGGCAGAGCCAGAGAGCGGGAGAGTGACCTTTAGCCCACATGCTGAGAGACGATCCGAAGCAAACCAAACCAAATGTTGAGACCGCACTGTGTTTTTGTGTATATGTGCAGTTTAGCAATGAGTATGTCGGCTCAAGGCGACTCTCTGGTTTCATGATGGGGAGGGAGGATGTTGTTCCTGCTGCTTGTTTCTCTTCAAACTGCTCTATCTTACAAGGTTACGTGAGCCGATTCATAAATGTTCCCCCACATCCGCACAGGTTTGATGCAAACATTTCGAATGCATAAATGTGGCGCACGCAAAAGCAATACCTTGTTCATTCTTTGGATGGCTTCTTTGGGAAAAACCAGAGGATTCTAAACCAGGTCAGCTTCCTTCCATGAGCTCATCTGAAACCCCACATACATTCCCCCAGCAGCACTTCAAAACCCTCTGAAACAGTAGACGGCAGCATCAGGCCGCGGCCGCAAGTGCAAGACGATCAACCACAACATAAACAAACCCTCTCATTAAGTTTAAAAAAAAAAGGGGGAAAAAAAGGCATTGTTTGCTCAACCACAATCAGACATTTTTACAGAACAGCACACACGTCCACTGCTTTCATTGTGATTCTACAGCAAAAGGCCAGAAACCCTCGTGACGTCAACAGCCACAGGAATGCCACCAGGCGGATTCTTCAGTCAAAAGTCTCCGCCGGCCTCGGTTAAACAAGCAAGACAATGCGAAGAAAACATTTTGCAGATAACAGCTTTCCCTTCCTGGAATCTCAGGCTCCTTTCCTTCTGTTCTTTTTTCTTTTTTTCTCTCTCTTTCTGCTGCATTTTCATGACACTTGATAACTCCCCTTGTTGCGCTCTTACTTTTACAGAGGAGAAAGGAGAACGCAGGCTCGCTAATCTCCCCCAGGGCTGCCATCACTTGCCTGGACTGATGCCAGCAACGGTCTCAATGGAGGCGGGCTCGCAGAAGTCACAGGCTGAAATATGATTTTTTTTTAGCTAGAAAAAAAAAAGCAAATGTGCACTGCTATTTTAGAGAATATTATACTAGGAAAATAAGCAGCAGTGCTGAAAAAAAGGCTGGATTTGACCTGATTAGCACAACATTTCATAGCTACAGAGTCATTTTATTGGGAGTTTGTATGATTGTTCAACACAAACTATTGGAAACAAAAGATACATGGTTGGGAAACTTTTTTCTTTACAAATAAACTGCAGTGTTGTAGCTGGAAGAATAAAAGCAGTATTCTTTGCAATAGGTGTTGACTTTTATCGTATCACCAATCAATCGTGAAGAATTTCGATTTATCGTTGTCTCGATAGATTTTACTTAAATTGACAGTATTATCGAAAATGTTATTTTTAACATGTTTGTTCCATGAACGCATCAATAAAGATCATCACCTTCTTTGTTTTTGCCAAGAAAAAAAAAAAAAATCTCCCCCACAGCATAATGCTGCGATCAATATGTTCTCACCATCCATCTTGTCTGTTCAGGGTAGTCAAATTTTCTTCCACATCAAACTAAAATAAACCACAATTATTATTTTTTTGTTCACCTAAACCCCCCCTCCCCCCAAAAAAATACATGAAATGTGTGAAATCTGAAGGGGTTTGATTACTTTTGCAAGGAAGTGTGTACATTTTCAGTCAGCCATTACTAAGATCAGCGCAAAAGATTGAAACGAAAAAGAGCAAAAAAACACCCTGAAAATAGATCAGGTGTGGGTCAGCATCGCGGCCATCAACAAACATACAATGCCACCAACTGCCCCGGGGGCAATAAACCTTGTTTGCGCAAGATTTAGCATTTGCTGGCTTACTGCTTCACCCCTCCCCTCTTATCTTGTTCAGCAATAGCGGCAGTTGCTCGCAGCTCCGAGGTGGAGTCGTCAGGGGTTTTCCCAACACGGGAGATCCTATGTATATTTAGCGTCTTTCTCTGAATGTTTGAACAGGGCCCGTGTTATTGTCTGCCGACATTAGGACGCGAACAAAAGCGGCACGATCTAGACGGAGTTGAACTGAAAATAATGTAATATTCAACAGGCAGAAAGAGAGTATGCTTTCCTGGATGTGTTTGATAAAATAGATAATCATACACTTCTTCTTTAAGCTGTTTCTCCCTCTTCATGTCAGCAGCTCCAACATAGGAAGTAGTAAGAGAAAAGTCTGCAGAGGGCAGGGTGGAAGCGAACTGAGCCAGACGAGTTTTGTGAATGAAACATCCTGAATGTGGAGGGATGACGGGGGCAAAAACTGCTGACAGAGTAGAAAGTGCCATCCCCCTGGTGAGACTAATCACTGTAAAACAACAAAGTAGCAGAGGACGGGGAACGGGGAGGTCCGCTGCCATTACTGCATGAGAAAACGCTGCTGGAAGCTGAGGCTGAATGTAGGAAAGTCAAAGAAGAATTTCAAAACAAGAGTCAACGCAGAGCTGAATGCTTCCACTGTGCTGACTTGTTGGTTTTCTTGTCTAAAGCAAGCGGTGAAGCAGACGCCAACAGCAACACAGAGAGAGGACTTGAGGCCAGGTCTGCTTTTAAAAGCCACAAAGTCTTTAAGTTCTGCCTTAAATTGTTCAACACCATCCTCACCGCATACCTATAAAGCTTCTTAGCACAGATGCACAAATGTTCTCTTCCGTGCAATTTATACTAACATTCTAAGTTTTTAACGCCGTCTAGAGCTGGATGTTTGGAAAACTGGCATAACGTCATCATAATCAGGTTTCAAATCAGGGGTATGCATTTTATTTATAGGTAAGGATGTGTTCAAACAAAGAGACTTTGTTCTTGCATAACTATCACAACAGAACAATTCATCAGAAGGTTTTTTATTAAATTCAATACTTTATTTATCCCAAAGGGAAATTAAATGTCACATTTTTTAGTTTGCCACTGCAATGTAAGTGTGTTTTAAGGTTTATTTTTTACACCGTGTTCCAAATTATTATGCAAGTGATATTTTCTCAGATTTTCTTAAATGGTCAATGCAAATGATGGTCAGTATAATTTTCAAATCATGAACTATTACAGTATAAATCAAATTTTACTGAACAAAGCTCCCCATGAGAACAGTATTTTTTTCAAAAGTAAAAAACTCAAAATGAACTGTGCCAAATTATTATGCACAGCAGATTTTCTAAACATTTTATAGATTATAAAGAACTGTAAATGGTCATTCTTTGAATGTGCAGCATTAAGTGGTCACATGTACTAAAATCAAAAGCTATTTCAATCAAAAACATCTAAACAGACCAAGTTACATGTTAACATAGGACCCCTTCTTTGATATCACTGCACAATTCTTGCATCCATTGAACTTGTGAGTTTGTGTTTAGTTTCTGCTTGAATTTCTTTGCAGGATGTCAGAATATCTTCCCAGAGCTGCTGTTTTGATATGAACTGCATTCAGATCTTCTGCATGAGGAAACGCCAAAGGTTCTCAATAGGGTTGAGGTCAGAGGAGGATGGTGACCACACCATGAGTTTCCCCCCTTTTATGCCCATAGCAGTCAATGACACAGTGGTATTCCTTGCAGCATGAGATGGTGCATTGTCACGCATGAAGATGATTTTGCTACTGAAGGTACGACTCTTCTTTTTGGACCATGAAAGAAAGTGATCAATCATGTTATGTAAAAGCACTGTGAACTGCCTCATTGCTAAAATGTGCAACACAAATAAACTAAATGATGATACTTGATGATGTTTAGTGTTATGACATGCTATCAGCTCAGTATCCAGGCAGCAGAGACAGTAACATGTCCTAGATGACACCATAAGTTGTTGGCAATCATTGCTAATCCACTCCATTTGCTTTTGCCACTCCTCTTTAAATCTCTGTCTAGCCGTATGAATAGGAGGCCGTATGAGAGACGTTGGAGTCTGGGATATGATCAATGCAAGATATGGCTTCAACGTCCTCCTTCTCGCTCTGCGATGCATCCATGAAGAATGCGTTTCAACTTCTTGAGCATTGGATGTTGTAGTTCAAGTATTATTTGAACTTCAGCGATGCTAGTCAGCTGCTACCAGTTGTAAAAACAATACCTTGTTTCCTTGGTTACGCATCATAACTGTCCAAAAAAAAAAAAAAACAAGTGTCAAAACCTTTCCAGCTGCATCCAAAACCAAAGGGAATAACTGTCCAAACATGCAATGCCTCAACCAAAAAATTTTTTCCCAAACGTCTACAAAAAGGAAAAAAAAAAGCAAAACAGAGAAACTCGTACCGCTACAGGAGGCTTCCATGCTTCTCTGAATGCATGGAAATGCGGCATCAACAAGTACAAAAGTAAAAGTGCAGGTACACGCTGTACTATGTCACAATATCTGTTTGGGTGCGCACTTAAGCAGATGGCTAAAGGAGTGCCAAACTGGCAACGATCCAATGCAAATTACGCAAAAATGTGCATTTGTATCCGCCTGGGGTGTCTCCGAGGTGGATATATGGATAAATACTTTATCCATCCCCTAAAGGAAGCTCGGAAGGCTGTTCCTCCTGAGACAAACAGCTGTAGCAGGGAAACCAGAAAATAAAAGACAATGACTCAACTTGGGTGTGTGGTGCTTTAACAGGCCCTTCCTCACTTGACCAAACAAGTCGAATCTGAAACCTGAACGAAACTACGGGCCTCAAGGAGGAGGGGGGGGGGGGTCAGTCATGTGAAGTAACAGATATGTATGAACTCCTAAAACAATGGCCCACTGTATGAACTAAATAAATTCCCCCTCCCCAATGTTGTCATGGCAAATTTGCTTTGCCTGTGGTTTTTACTTGTGATTTTTGCACTGGCTCCCAACCCCACATGCCACATGCACTTTGAAGATTTTCACAGCGTCTGCAGCGAGTTGCAGGATGCTCAGGTGACGCACAGATCAGATGTTTACCTGTCCCTCCAGTGCCGCAGGTGAAGTAGCTGACTGTGTGTTCACACGAGCTGGCGGGGAGTTGTGGGGGTCGACTGGGTGGGCATGCGTTTTAACTCTCCTCTGAGCCTTTGCCACCATAAAGGTCAGCGCTTCCACATCTGCTGCTCTCTCTGAATCTTTCCTTTTATAAAAAGGACACGGGGAAGAGGAGATGACCCCGGGGAACGCATGCACGTGCATACACACACAGACACATCGGCTTTAACGTGTAGCCACTCACTAGATCAGATCAAAACAACCCCAGAAGCCCCATAAACCACACTGATGGTTAAAAAAAAATAATAATAAAAAAAAATACAAGAACACGAGTTTGTGTCGCAAAGACACGCTGAGTTAGTGTCGTTACACCAGAGCAAATTCTTGGCTTCTGGACAAAAAAAAGACTTTTTTTGTGGCAGGAGGGAAGTGTGTGTGCGTGTGCGTGGCGGGGGGGAGGGAGGTTGAGCTAAATGGAATCCCATCCCCGAGGGGCACAGTGAAGGCGGAGCAGTGTTGAAATAAGTGATTCATGCTTTTATCATCTCAGGTGAACAGTGCCGCCCTTTCAACTGCACAATCAGTTGCGCTAGGAAGCAACGTGCAGAAAGGAAAACACAAAGTCGATGCTGTTTATTTTCATTTTCGTCTTTTGCTTGTTGTGCACACAGGGGACGGGAATCCGGCGAGTTTAGACAGCGTGTACAAACATAATTAGCTCAGACTAATACGGTACTCAGAGACGAGAGAGATCCTGTTCTATGCTGCAGCAACAGATATATTTTCCTGCATGTTGTAACAAAAAGAAATTGCTATTTTGAGTCAAGAAATTAGCCTTCTGACTGCACAATTATGTAACAAAAATTGTTTTAAACACTTTCTTCAAATGTATAAACAGTGGAATTGTCACCAAAATCTTTTTTTTTTTTTTTACATGTTTACATGTCTTTAAGAAATCCTCCAATTTATCTCAAATTATGATCTTCAATATATAATTTATCAAAATGTTATTGAAACTGCTTTAGCAAATTAAAGTTAGGTGCAGCTTTTTGATTTCCTGCTACGTTTTTATCGTCTTTCATAGCTGGAAATATGTTATTTAATGAAAGGCTGCCTTTTTAAACCCAGAGAGATCTGATTTTAAGCAGTCTCTTTAATCCTGCACACACTGTGTCAAATATTGCCAACATGCAGATATATCGGATCTGAACATCGTCACCGTTTACGCTTAACATTTACCACATCAACGTGACGAATCGAGTTGGCAAACCCAAACACTTCCTTAAAACTGAAGTCTGCTTCAGTAGGAAACAATGTCAAGGAAATATAGTACGCATAAAAACACTGGCTAACAGTGCAGGCTCTAATTTAATAGAGTGACACTTGAAAAATATACACACATAAAACCAAATATTCACTTGCGACATATACAAGAACTTGTGATCCCGTTAACCACTCAGTGCTGCTGGAGCCCCAGGCCCCCGCATCAGACCAAAAACAGATTAGGTCTAGTCTGGTGTTTCAACCGTTGCTGTGAGTGAGGCTGACGGTGACTTTACGAGGATCCTTATGGCGTTTTAATTTTCTGTTACACCCCTCTCAGCCCAACAAGCAACCACAACATTTTGTTCTTCCATGCTGACCCCGAGCACCCCCCACTCCCTTCCAACTTCATTCACAGGAAAACACAGTCAAACACACATGAATCTGCTGATATCATCTGGACAGGTGGCCAGCCACCCAGACCTGACCCTCCTGCCCTCTTGCCTGCCCCCTCCTCCCTCTAAAACGCTCCGACCAAAATCAGTTCAGCTCTGCTGGAAAGCCCCAAATGAGCATGCACAGCAAACTACCCCCTTCCTATCCATCCGCACACACACACACACACACACACACACACACACCCCTGCACGCACACACCTCTAAGCAGCCCTGCAAATGTCTGTCACCCACCGAGCTGTCTGTGGGGATTAGTGCCTCAACAGAGCCAAAAAATTGGAAGCTATATGACTAATGTGAGGAGGAAGTACAATTTTGGGGGGCCATTTTTGCCAAATGGAGTCAACAGGCTCCTTTCAACATGGCCTAAAGTTTATATTGCCCATAATGTTAATATCACAAGCCTGATGATTACAAAATAAGTTACTGGCAGCTCTATAAGCCGGAGCTCTAATTAAAACCATTTATTTTCTCAGGAGTATTGGGTAAATAATAATGAAACCATTATGAGATGCCTATGATTTCTTCAATGTGGAGAAAGGGGGACTTGTCAATATGTGAATGTCATTTTACATAAAAAATATATACATTTTGCGTCCAATTCTTGTCTTCTTATGCTGCACAAGGTCACTCTTCCAAGTAAACGCCAGATTAAAACTGTATTTTGTTTAGACTGCAGTACTTCCCCTGCTTAAAGAAATATAACTCGTATCCCACTAAGGGACGGCTACAGCAAAGAAACCAATTGTAAGTTTAAGCACCTTTCATATTTATTCCTCTCACTTATTTTATTTTACTAAAACACAAACATTATTTTATGTAGAGACATTTTGTCCAAATAGTTTTGATGTAAACTTTAGTGTTTATGTTATTCAGAAACTCCAGTTTCAAGGTAAACTTGCCCCTTGCAACATTGTGGACGTGTTGAGGTGTCATTGGGTCAACAAAGCCAATGCGGTGTTTACTTTTCTACGCCTATGGAAGCAAGTGCAAGGACTGAACCCTCACACTGGCTGGTAACAGCTTGGATATTATGGAAGAGCTGTAACCTGTACTTTGTTCACGCAAATGTACTACCACTGTAATGAATCTTGTGCTTTAAACCGCACGGTTTACCCAGTAATAACAACTCTTCCCAGAGAAATCTTCAATAAACTGAAAGGGAGTCATCCGAAGCGCCGACAGCGCCACGTCTTGAAGCACTGGTCTCTTGAATAAGTTTCATAGTTATTTCTGCAGCAGGATTTAAGTCAGAGCAGTTGCTACAGTTGCTACGACTAACTATTGCTAGGTTTAGCTTAGTAAGAAAAAGACTAACGTTATATTGAGATGTTTGAAATGTAATCGTATCTGTGTGTGAGTAAAGGGTGACACTTAACATATGTTTGAGAAAGACTTGATTTATCAAACCAAGCTAACATATGAAGACCGAACCTTTTCTGTGACAAAAGAGTCATGTGAACTTGCTGTGTGAACAAGTCACTTATTTTACAATTGATCCGTTTCTTTACTCTGTGAAATACCTGAGGAACGTAAGTGTTTTTACATAAATAAATTAATGGAAAGATTTATTGGAACTTCACCTCACAAAAGCTTGAAAATCTTTGTTAGGATTTATTTATTTAGAATGAACTTGGGAATTTCTCAAAAAAAAATTACATTTTATTTAGGAATCATACTTCCAAAATTTTAGAGTTCGCCTTTAAAAAAAAAAAAAGGGGAGAAAATAAGAAGTTTAAGAATCGTAAAATTTTCTCAAAACTGGTCACAAGTGAGAAATAACTTTTACCCTGACTAAAATGGTAAATAAAATGTCCACAACATATCCCTCAATGGTTAATAAAGCCCTTGTTTTTTTTTTGTACCTTCTCAATAAGGCAGGTTTCAGTAACACCGGCCATTTCTATAGTATCACTGTAAATGTTATTATTATGGGTATATTCCTAACAGCAAGGTTGCATCAATCGCTCAGGTGTATTTATCCTCCTGGTCATCCCTCAAAAATAGCTTTTTATTTGCAACCGCAGGTTAATGTTTCAAAAGTCCCCAGTGATTATGAACACGCACCCTGAATTATCATTCTTTACCATTTTTCAATCCTTTTAGAGATCTACCAGAGGCTTTTTGTTAAAGATTGGACGGGCAAAACAGCGTTTGCAGAATTTATTTATTATTAGTCTGTAATAAATGTTTCCAAATAGCAGTGCCTAAAGTCAAGTGTTTTGGTATGTAATAATATGCTCAAATTGCCAGTGCAGGGTTCAAATTCAATAAAAAATAACTGGAAATAGTTTATAGGTTATCTTCAAGACATAACTATAATGTTTCATTTGAACAAGAAAGCAAGCCGAATGCACTGTCAGAATTTCAGCTTTGAAATGTCGCAACTGTCTAAATCTCATCCCAACATTAATGTTTTTGATATACATTTTTTTCCAGTGATCTTTCAGATTATGCTGTGTGCTTCAAATTATAAAATTTTAAGAAGTATCACAAGATTATGTAAAAAAAATTTTTTTTAATGCTGATATGGGCCTAAACAAGCTTTTACTGAATCTGTGTATTTTATGTAAACACAGTCTACAACACATAGGCAGCAGGAAAACAACCTCGAGTCTCACAGAAAGCTGTTGCATAAATGTAGGTATTACACCAGTATCCACATAAGAAACCGAATAAAACTTCGATTATTAGACATATTTGATCTTAACTTATATCTGCTTTGAATATATAGGCACACAAATACCAAGGTATAGTTTTCATTACATTTAGATCGCAGTTAGACGCTACTTTCAATTGAAACTAAAAGAGAACTGATTTAAAATAAGCATTATTCAATGTGTGTTGCAGATTCACACTAAAATATACACCGCTACCAGGCTATGCAAGACTTACTCTTTACATCACTGTGGAATTGGTCTAAAACACCACTAAGCACACACACAGACCACAAAGCAGCAACGTGTTTCAGTAAGCGTCCGTTATCGGACAGCTAGCCAATTTGTAACCGTGCTGCCCGGCTAGCTGCTGAGCACGAAAACAAATACAAGTGCTGAAAAATTTGCTTCCCCGTTAAACTGTGGCAGAAAGGAGGTGGGGTGTCGGTGTTGAATTGTTCTAAAAACACACGCTTTTTCTGGCTGTGCCTAGCCCCACGGGCTAGCAAGCCTGCTAACAGCCCTCCGTTGTCTGGCAGAAAAGACCACCGGGGGTGAAGTGACGCTAAGCGGGGGGCTAGCTCACCAAACACCGCGGTAACAACAGTCAGCTCAGGCAAGTACCCGCAACTGCTCAAAGAGGGGGAAAACACCCTCACTCGAACACATGCAGACTTTCTAAACACCCAACTCATCAGAAAAGCACTTCACAAAATACAAGCAACACTCCATGCACATAAAACTGAGCTATTTCATCCATGTAAGTTGTTTTCTGCTTAACTCAATTCCCCACCGCCAGCCCCGATTCTTCAGACTCACCCTGTCACAACAGGCGCCATCTTCCACAAACTCTCACCAAAACTCCAATACTCGCGATATCCCTTCTCTCTCCGACAGCCCAACAATCCGCCGAGACAACAGAAGCAGACTGGAGGTGTAGGGATGACGGAGACGGAGAGAAAAAGGGGTGGGTGAGGAAGACTGAGAAAAAAGGGGAAGGGGGAGGAGAAGGGAGGCAGCGGATAACAGCAACACACTGAAGAGAGAGAGAGAGCGAAAAGGGCAGAGACGCCACAACAACAGGCGTGGGAAACTTCAGAGCTAACGCGAGATTTGGAAAACTCTCACAATAGGGGAGCACTGAGGGAGCTTTTTCGTCTCGCGAGATACGCCTTGAAGTGGAGTAGTTGTTTATCTTGTGGCGCTGTAATACTATTCCCACGTGTGTACCGGGTAATAAATTACAGCACCAGTCGGTTTGAGGGACAAAACCGGTCCCAGGCCCTACACACGCACATATTCTGATATGGATCCTGTCTTCTCATGACATATTATCATGTTGCTAAAGCCAATGTGATATCATTTCTCACACTCAACTAGGAATTCTCACAATATAATAACCTTGTAATGACATTCACTCTTAAAATCGAAAGTAAGACTATACTCAATGTATTTGAAACAGCAAAGTAATAATTATTGCGGTTGATTACGAAAGTAATAGTACACAAGAATGTTGATGGTCACAACCACATCGTTATTCTTCACAAAAAAGTGAAAGGTAAAAATATATTTGAGTTCTGAGATCTGGTTCTGCCAACCTTGGTAATTGTCAATTATCCTAAGAGTTCTCATGCAGAGATTAATTCATCCATTCACTTCCATTGTTCAGTCACCTAACTCTGAGTCTGTAAAGTATAGAAATGTAGTATAGGAAATGCCCAGCTGAAGCAGAGTGCCCTCCATCCCCCTCCTCCTCTCTCTTGGGTCTTTTGTCTTCCGCTTGCTCGGCAATTTTTAAGTACACACCACAAAATGAGCAGTCCTGGTCAGGTAGAACAATGGGGCAGAAATTAATGAAAAAGCTAAAATCCTCTGAAAAAGACACAGAAAAGGGAATTACATTTGTACATTTATTGTTATTATTATTAACATCATTGTTAAAGTTTTTTTTTTTTTTTTTTTTGCTTGTTTTAGGGCAATTTTTTGATTTTTCTTTTTTTTAGTCATCTGTTTTCACTAAAGAGAAACATTTCATTTCCCTACAGTGTACTCTACTGTTCTATAGCTGCAACCTGAGGCAACCTTTGCAGTGAACTCTAGTCTCCGCAGCACTTCTCTCACTTTGAAAAAGCTGAGATGAGACTCTTTCACAACACTCACCATCTGCATTAGCAGTCAGGTAGAGCCAGTTTTTGTGTAAGATGCAAATATTCTATGAATTTCCAGCTCTCTCCTCCTTTGTGTTTTTTGATAGATACATGTTTTTCTCTATATTTTGTGTTGCGCCAGAAACGAAGAGGGCAATGTAAACTAATCTGAAAACCAGAGTTAGACTGTTGACTCTAAATAAGACTGGAAATTAATGGAGGGATTTCTACCCAGCCCATTTACAATTCCCCTGGGTAATATTGCGCTCCCTGTTTAGACTGTGGAAACAATGGTGTGAACACATGTGAAGGGGGCCATACGAGGCAGATTAGTGCATTGCCATCACACTGGGGAGTCCCATGACCACCCTCCACACCAAACCTCAGCTACAAGTACAAGGAGCCTATTATTTAGAATAATCATGCTTGGAAATGTGGCATAGATGTTATAAGCCTTCCTCTGTGTGTGTCTGCCTACATTCCCAAAAGTAAGTGCGTTAAATCATCCCCACAACAAACAGGTCAGGCCATTCTTGTTTATCTGGGAGGGGCCGGCGAGTCGTAAACCTTCATGTAGGTCCATGGCCTTCATTTAAATTTGTTTGCCATCTTTGTTCACCTAACAAGTGACTTCTGGTTGGAGATTTTCAGACTTCAAAGAAGAAATAAAAGCCTGTGGGACCACACTGATGGAAGGACAGGGTGTTCGTTTGTTAGTTGTAGAGTGTGTGACCTGCTTATTGGCTCAGATGAAAAAGAAAAAAAAAAAACGTAAGCACACTTTTGTTTAAATACAGGGGTTAGAGAATTAATGGAAACTCTGTGCCACACGCTGGAGCAAAAGTTATTCATTTTATGTAACAGAGCATAACCGTTTTAACGTGCTATAAGTCAAAGAGCCAAGAATAATTTTCCTGCTAAAAGTTCAATAACGTTGAATAACGTCTTAATATAGTTACGTATCTCTTCATTAAAACAAGATGAGGAAAAAATACAATAAGTACTTCCTCTTCAATTGAATACATGTGTCAGAAATTCTTTAAACAAATAAGTATGTGGAAATATTCATCAAAATTTAAATACATTACTTCATTAACTGGAAGCATGTGGGTTAACCTGGATACCAATTTAACTGCAGGTCAATCACCTTCCTGATCCAATCCAAAGTATTGGATTGAAACATTTTTTTTAAATTGATTTCCAAGTATCTATATTAATGAAATGTCAAACTGGAACTCAGTACTGGAAAATTACCCTTTTTAAAAGAAAAATCCAGATGTGAGCCTCCCTACATTCAACTACAGTAGTGTTACTCCCAATAACTAATAAACAGGAAGAAACTATTAAACAATTGTATTTCTGAAACCAGATGTTCCCATACACTTTATAAAAAGTCTCACAACCTCCTTTTGTCACTATCTGACAATGAATCAGGCTCAAATTTTTATGTTTTAGCTCAGTTAGGATTAAAAGACCATTTCTATTTGCTGAACTACAGAATTATGAGAGAAAGAAAGACAAAAAAAAATCATCCAAGATAAGAAGAGAATCGTGATTATCACATTCCACAATTCTGGTTCATCTTTGGTTAAATCTGTGAATACCTGATGGTGCCACTTTCATCCGTTACGTGTAAATATAAACACCATGGGATTGTTGAGTCTTTGTACCATTCTGTGTCCCAGAGATGAACGTATTTTGGTCCACTTACAGACAAGAATTTATGAAAATTCTGGTCAAGAATTAGCATAAATCATAAATGCGCACATAATCATCCAATCTAAAGCCACTAAGTAAGGAAGAAGCCATTATTCCAAAGGCAATGTAAAAAGTCTGACTGCAGATTGCAAATGGGACACATTCTGTAGTCTGAAACTGAACTGTTTGGCCATAATGACCATTGTTGCATTGGGAGGAAAAATGGACTGTGAAGCAAGGGGGCAGCAGCATCATGGTTGCAGGAGGAATTGGTGCACTTTACAAAAAACATGGCGGAATGAGAAAATATGTGAAAATATTAGGGCAGCATTTCAAGAAATGCATCACCCAGGAAATTGCATCATCAGTGCAAATCAGTCTTCCAACTGGACAAGCACCAACGTGGTTACAAAAAGGCTTAAAGACAAAGTCACTGTTTTGGGGTGACCACCTCAAAACCCTGGTGTCACAGAACCTTTCTGGGCAGAAAATGTGTGCGCACAAGGCGGCTTACTGTTTTGACTCAGTTCTACACAAGTCCGTCCACGAGGAATGGGCAAAAATTCCAGCAAACTATAGTGAGAAGGAATTATCTCACTATTTTGGGATTTAGAAAATAGACAAAGTTTGGTCATCCTAACTGACCTAGAACAGGACATGTTGAGTTATGTATTGTATAAAGTGTGTGCTAATATCTGGTTACAATTCCTCAGACAATGATGAGCAAACCGTCTGTTAAGCTGTTGTATGATCTCAGTGCCTTTTTTTCTTTTCCCTTTTCTTCTCTTTTTGAAATCAGTGGCTTGATAAGAGGAGAAGCAGGAAACAGTTAAACGTTTTCTGCTTTGAGTCAAGCGAGACGTGAAAGACGCTCAGCAGTTTTTGGCCTGATTCATGATTTCCAATGCTGACAGTTTGTATAATGAGGCGTTTCCAGGACAAAGGCCAAGACTCCAGGACATGTTGTTTGAGGTGTTCCTACCTAGAGACGTGTTGTGAGAAGCTTTTGGAAAGGTACCCAAGTTGTTGGCCCAAGTAATGGAGTTTAAAAGACAGTTCTTCCAAATAAAAATGAAAATTATGGTAACTATTATAACCTCTGAATTTTAAGAAAGTTAATAGACAAAATCCACTTAAAAAATGTCTTATGATTCAGAAATGTAGCAAATTAATTGATGTAAAACAATAGAAGCTTGGTTTGCATTAGCCTCACGCTTGAAGTCAACAATAAAATATGGATTTTATGAATTAAAGGGTTTGCTCAAATAACAAAAAACCATTTACATTTATTATTTTAATAATATATTTAACAGATTATTGACTCTGGTACTTCAGGTCATCAACATCAGCTCCCATTCCTGAGTGTGTGTGAGAGTGCATGTATTGCCTTGAAACACGTCTTCTTTCTAAGTGCACTTCGGTGTGAAGAGCAAAAATATAAATCAGGAGCAAAACAAAACAATGAAAGTGCCACAGTGGCAGGGTGGAATCACATCGTTAGTAGGTTTACGCAGTATAAATCAGCACATTTTTAGGCTTTTCAGATGCATAACTCATTTTAACAGCGCAATTCTGTCCTGCCAGGAGGGGAGGAACTCCAAAAAAAAAAAAAGAGAGAAAAAAGGACAGAAAGGAGTTGCAGAGAGCGTGCCTGGAAAGCAGCCCGGGGCGGTGAAGACGCAGAGACGAGGACCTCATCCTGCCCTCAACCACTTTTCCTTTCCACCTCTTTTTTATAGTCGGCGGAGAGCCTCCAGATACACTTAGAGCCGAACAGGGAGGCATAAAGTTTCCCCAAATGTTTTACAGCTGAACACAGTATTTAAAAAAAAAAAAAGGGGGGAAAAAAGAAAAAAAAGGAGCTGCAACACAAGTGCAACTGCTTTTCGGTGAAACTGGGTAGCAAAATACAAAAGCAGAAGGAGCTGGTCCTGTTTTTACTTTTGGAGAAGACACGCTGGTCATTTTAAAACTGCAAAATGCAAACTGACCTTTTTTTTTTTCTCTGGTCCTTGTAGTACATGACCCGATTAGAAGTCACCCTCATGATTTATTTGTAAAGCTTTTTCCACCCCCTCCTCTCTCCTCATTCTCAGTGCCTTGCTTTTAATTTTTTTTTTCTTTTATCATCTTAATCTGACTCTCTCGTTAGAAGTAAAAACCGTTTATTTTCACAGAGGCAGAGCCAACGCAAGCAATCATCTCTAAGCCATAAGCCTCAGGTCTATAAATCCACTCACTTGACTGCTTAAGCTCACGGCTCAGAATGGAGGAAAGATTGAGACAAAAGAAAGAAAAATCCTCTTCCCCTTATGGAAGCGCCTTTCACTGACTGGTACATCACCCCATCTGGGTTGTCTTTGTATAGATTTCAGCCAGTTTGGTTAAACAATGGCGCTCCACATATCCAGTTTATCTCACTAAGCTTTATTGGGAGCATTGGTTCTATCGGTAGGGCTGACCACTGGTGCAAATTTTAAACAAAGGCGAGAGCAAACCAATTAAAGCAAGTGCAGGTTTGAGTTTCCACTGTTAGCAGCTCTTCTGAGTCAAAGTCACTCGATACGTCCAGAGGGAAGCTGGGTGAAAGTTCCCGAAACGAGCAGAGGCCGTGTCCAAGCAAGACAGGCAGTGGCGTTTGGAGACAGTAGGTCAAGTGTAAGCCTGGCGAGAGCAACAGACGAGCTGACAAATGTTGATGTGAAAGATAGGCCCAGTCCCTCCAGACGGCGACGGGAAGTCAAGGTTTGGCACGGCATCCACTTACGGACAGAAAACTTCTCCTTTCAAGCCCAAGTTCTTTTAAAAAGCCTTGTCGCCTCGAGGGGCGTTTTAAGTGTCAAAAAGAAGTCAAGTTACTAGTCCGTCTGTCTGTCCTGCCATCAGTCTCGCTTCCCCGGCCTCCTGAGAATACCAAAGGGTGGACGAGAGCAGACCGGTTTGACAAACGAAGAGGAGTCTTTTCAAAGCCTCCCGCTCTGATCACATGACTGTCATTCCAATTACCTTCCAAAGACATCCCAAAAACAAAAAGAGAAAAGAAAAAAAAAACTGACAGGGTGATAAGTTTGCAGACTGTCGGGGGAGACGCTGCCGCCGCCGCCTGTTTTGCAAGCGCGCTCTTTAGAAAGAGAGACGAACAGGAGGCACGAGGAAAGAGATGTTTCCTCTTTCCTGGACTTCAGCGGTTCACGACGAGTTCAAGCTGCCAGATTGCATGTGAAGTGAGATCTGCTCATGCACGCTGTTTGATGCGGCACGAACATGACAGCCTCGTCCCGCTATGCATCTGAAGCGTCTGCATTTAGAAACAGAATCCCCGGCTCGAGGCTCTGGCAAAAGCCTCGATGATCTGCAGTTTGTCTGAGACAGTCGCCTTGGAAAAACACTCAGAGGCCTTGAACCTTTCACCTTTTGACCGCGATGACAAAACTTATGTGCTCTAATGTGATTTTATGACAAACCAACACGAAGTGGAACAAAACTAAAAGTGATTTCAAAGTTTGGCCTTCAGCCTCTTTTACTCTGACACGCCTAAATTAACAGCATCCAGTCACCTTTTTACTTCCATGTAGTCCAGTGGTATAGTCAAACCTCTGTGTTGAATATATGCAATCCAGCAAAGACCTGCCTGCCTACATAAACTAAAAGGCCATGGAAAGAGAAGCCACTGAGAGACCCATGGTGATTCTGGAGGAGCTTCAAAGATCCACAGCTCAGATGAAACGACAACAACAACCCTAGACGTTAAGCGGTACTTACACGGAATGGGCTGATCCAAATAGTCCTGTGTTAGGATGGGCCGATCAAAGTCCAGACCTAAGCCTGATTGAGAAAATTGATATTCAAAGGTGGTCTCCAACGAGCCAACCTGCTTGAGCTTTAGTTGTTTTGCCGAAAAGGTGAGAAAAAAAGTTACCCGGTGTGTACAAAGCCGGTGGAGAGAGACTTTAAATTTGCACCAAGAATTGCAGCCAGTGCGCGATCCATGGGGGACAATCATTAATGCACAAATGCTTCTTTGATCTTACGTTTCCAAAGAAATTTGGATCTTTGTATCCCTTTCCATCCACTGCACTATTAGGCTCCACTTCGTGTTGGTCTATCAACATAAAATCCCCCAATAAAGTACACTGAAGCTTGTGGCTGTAAAACGCGACAAAGTCAGAATGTTGAAATGTTCGTGGGCTGTGAATACTTTTGCAAGACATGAAAAATGACATCAGTCTCTAAATTAGTACTAAAGAGCAATTAATCCACTGACTGTCACCGCCGTATTGTGTCACAACAACACAGTTTGATTGCATGATTTTGCGAGTATGGCACAAGCATCGCACAATCTAAAGGAGTCATGAATCTTTTTTGCTTCCTGGTTATCAGCAAAATCAACAAAAACAGATACATTTACAAAAGAAGTCACCGGACCGTCGTCTCTACAACCCGAGCACCATTCGAACAGTCCTGGTGGGGACTGAGCGCTGCACAGTTCATTCCTGTTTTCACTAGAGAGAAGCGCTTCCATAAAAAGTTATACGAGCCCCAGCCTGGGCTGACTTGGCTTTGTTTCTGCTCGCCAATCTTTTTAAATTAGCATCTGCCTCTGGGCCATTGTGCTCTGATTCAAAAAGCAGGGCCCTGAAAATATGTCGGATGTGTTATTTTATGGAAAGTTAAAAGAGAAAAGAGAGAAGGAAGGACAGAAAACTGACGCCTTCGTCTTTATAAAGAATTGTTCCCTGGAAAAAAAAAAACATGTGACACCGACAATAAAGAAGAGAGATCCCAAAACTGTGGTCTTCGATGGAAAATGGTGCTTTTTATGTAATCGGAGCACATCATATACCAACATTTCACAATCACAAAAAAAAAAGAATCGGTTACCAGTTGTTACCACCAAAGCCCCCAACGACCACGCCAGGACAACCAAGATCAATATTTATTCCTGCTCACATAAAATCAACAGCGGAAAAGACTATAAAAGTAAGAATACATTTGGTTTTTGGGGACAAGGAAACAGGATCATTTTATTTTTATCATTGATAAATGATAAAAATAAAAGCTCTGAAGACGATAAAAGAAATTCCCGAGAACGATAAACGCTACATTAACTACCCATCCCTACTGGAGGAAGTTTTTCTCCTTTGGCTACTTCCTTATAATAGGCAACACTAGTGATGTTACCATAAATCTTTGCTTTAGTTATGGCTCAAAAAACACACAAGAGTTTCATCGAGTTCAATATTTACTAGGGGGAAGGGATGTTTTTATTCTCCGCAATTAAAATGCGATCCACTACTTTTCTGTTTGCTCAGTACGGACGAGCGCTGTTAATGTTCAAAGCGTTGGTTGCCATGTTGCGTAATTAGCTAAACGGAGAAACACTCAACGTGAAGACACTTAAAGTTGACCAGTTGAAACGTTTTAGATGTAAGTTACGTAATCCACTTTAAACCAAAGTGGACAGTGCAGAAGACGGAGGTTTTAAATTTATGCTTTCAAAAATGGGACCAAAAAAAAAAAGCATATGTTTTTGAATAAAATAAACCCAGGAGGAACCATGTTTGCTAATTTTTAGCCTTGACTTAGATTTTGATTAAATCTTTCATCCTTGCAGTGATATCTACTTTTTTTCTCTCCAGCAAACGTCTAAATTACACACCTATTAGTCACTTCACTGAATTTTTATGAAAGACAGGAATCAACTTTTAATCAACCACCCGTACTTCTGTGGAGCTAGCTATTGGAGCTAAACGATGCCTTCATGATACAGTGAATGACAGCCACATGTCCCATTTTTAAAAATCCTTATTTAGGCTCCTATGTGAAGCCCAACTCATGATTTGCAGGGATCTGTATGTAAAGAATCTCCCAACCTCAACACAAGTTGTATTATGTTTTTTTTTTGTTTTGTCAGACTGTGGCTGAAACATCATCTTCTGAGCCTTAAAGCTGGAGCGCGGCGGTCGTTCAGGCCTGAAAGCCAGCGCGTTTTGTAACGGGAAAACGCAGCCAAACGTTTTTCAAAATTTATATCCGTAAGAGGCTAATCAGGCATGAGGTCAAGAAATGTCATAACAAAAGTTTTCCTCCAACTAAAATAAAGCTTTCCACCTGTCAGGATATTTGCATTTGGTAAACTAGGAGCGTAACTCGTTTAGCTTGGCTTGCCCGTCTCAGTCAGATGAGACGTTTGAATCCGAAGCGTGATGAAGGCTGATAGCGGAAGCTAGCTCATACGATCACAATGCAGAAAGTCAGTGTTTTATTCTTATGTTGTTGTTTTTTTTACAAGAGCTAGTGACAGGCTTTATTATATCATGACAAAAAGATTGATGTGTAGCTATTTGTGGGCAGAAAGTGCTCTGGTCCACTTATCCCTAAGCCACAAAAAGAATGCATATTTGTTTCTCCAAGAAATTACTTTGGTAAAATGAAAACTAAAAATCCCTCTTGTGATCATTAAACCAATATTAAGGACCTGTTCTCAGTTCTCCCTCCTTTTGCTGCACTCATGAACTTCTAAAACATGATATGATTGTATAATTATGTATATTTTATTTTTTTGCACAGTCTCTTCTTCCTATTTCATTTACTTTAAGAGTTAGTGTTCAAAACGGACAGCTTCTCTCCAGCATATTTGGCTGCTGGGGGTTTAGAGGGATAAAGCCTCAGCCAAGTGAACCTCTCAAACCTTGACCTTTGCCTCTTTAACGCCCACACACACTCTTTCAATCATTCTCTCTCTGTCTGTCTCGGCAAGAACACACACACACACACATACGAATGTGTCCTCGGACAACACGAATAAATTTTGCAGCGCTTGCCCCATCTGAAAATAAATAAATAAATAAAGATGTAAAACACTTTGACACAGAAAAGGAAAAAAGCTGCTAGAGTTGTTTTGGATACACACACACACACACACACACACACACAGACGCCCACACATGGAGCTCGCAAACACTCACACAAACACTCTCTGGCCAAGTGGCTGCGCCGCTGAGGCCGTGACCCCCCGCACCCCTTTCCCGGCTCCTCCTCATGGGCTATCTGTCTGTGGGCCGATAGAGGACCAGGGAGGCTGGGGTCTGCGAGGGGCAGGAAGAGGACTGGTGATTAGGATTTGGGAGGTGAAGGGGAGCGGAGGGGGGGACGACAGGAGGGGTGAGCATATCCCTGACCCTCTGTCCCGTTCCTGGCAGCCAGACCGCCGCTCCAGGAGGGAACAGAGGGAGGCCCTGCATGTGTTTGTGATGTTTCCACACCCACACAGCAGATAGTGGGCATCCGCACTCACTCACACGCACAACACAGATTGATGGGATATTTAACCCAGGCTTGGCTGCCCTGACGCTGCCGGTCTGTAATTAAAGCTGTGCAGTGCAGCTTTGGTCTAAATTAAGTTAAGCGAACAGCCGCTGGACAGAATAACGTTTAATTTGCTCTTTTCAGTACAGCGCGCTTGCAAAAGTGTTCATTCCTCTTGAGCTTTTTCACTTTTTGTCACGTGACCAGAAACGTCGTTGCATGTCCTTGGTATTTTATGAGATAGACAAACACAAAGTCAACTTATTGAAACTTCATGAATTGATAGAGTACAATATTTTAAAATGTGTGTGCAAAATGCATACAATTATCTTTTACAAAACGATATTCAAAACAGATCTGCAAAAGTGGAAGCAAATAAGGCTTAATAGGAACTGAGGCTTTCAAAAAAATGTACAACGGCGTTAATGGAACGATGCATTTCAGTTAAGGTTGTCAGTTTATAGGGCAATCTTGACAGTGAGACAAAGCAACCTAAATCTCTTTCTGCATTTAAAAAGAAACGTGAGACCCATTATGATGAAGCAATGTGACGCTGAATAAGACGGTGTTTGGTTGTATGTTTTTTGATGATTGAAAATCTCTGGAATAGACTTCAGGGCCGAATAGCTAATTTTCTTTAACGTGACTAGGAGCCAGATATAATAAGCTTATTCTTATTTGTGCTTTATGATTTTTTGTTGTTGTTGCTATTCATATGTATTACTGAGTGAATACAATAAAAAAATAAAATAAAATATTTCATTAAATGAAACGTGGGACATTACCGTGAAGGAAAAGGAAAATTATATAGGAGTATTACTTTTAAAAACAAAATGAAAACTGCAACATGCCTTTGTAATCAGCTTCGTTTTCTGTTACCCCTAAGTAAATAATTAAGTGTTTTCAAAAAGCATATTCAATTACCTTTAGAGGTCATTTGAATTAACTGTAAATTTCTAATTTTGTAAATACGTGTATGTGTATATACAGTGTCTTTACATAAGAGAAAGATGAGGTTGAACTATATTAAATTTGTGTGGCATCAATTTGGACACTGACTGCTAAGAGTTTATCAGAGAGACAGTCTGGAAGAACAAATTTGTCTCTGTGGAGACTTGTTTTTAAAAATAGTACTCTGTAGTGCTGACCTAAAGGGAATAGTCTTAAAAGTTTGTGTCCAGGACATGTGGGGTCTGCAGGGGTTAAACCTTCCCTTTTTCTGACTGTAGACCTGTACAAGCCTTGAATTACGGAAAAGTCAGCCTAGATGATTCTCTCAGCAGAACTAATTGTTTGTTGTACATGAACATCAAAGCATGTTCACGTGAGAAAACAATTTTGGTAAATATATTATTCCCAATTACTCTAATAAACAAAAATATGGAGAATGGGAGGAGGGCAGAACATCTAATAACCCTTTTATATGATCTAGTTTCTTCTTTATGCTGTCTGACAATGGCAGACTCAGAGTCTAGATTTGGTAGTGCGTAACTAGCCTACTGGTTAGGCTTCTTGACAAAGTTAACTATGCAAACATTATTGGTTCCCAGTTGAGAAAGAGGTTAGAAAAACACAATAACTTTGTTGTTCATATCTATTTGCCAAAAAAAGATCCATGTTTTAATTATGTATAGCTGGATGGACACTAAAGAAAATGGGTAAGAGAGTTTGTTTTTGCGTTTTAGCAGGCTCTAATCAATGTTACTGCCTCAGGTCTGAACATGTATCTTCAGAAAGACCTGAGGGCAGAAATGCTGAATATTTTTAATAAAATTAAATAAATGCAAATAAAATTGGTGGGGGATATTTTTTTTAAAATCATTTTGAGAATATGTATTATGACAAATATATTTTCCTGGTTGTAATTCAGTAGTTAGGATGTTTGTCGGCGGTATAACTCGCAGCTCGTTTGAAGCTAAGAACAAGCACAGTAGATTTAGGAGAACCTTGAAGACGGGAGTGTGAGTCGGTAACCTTCCGCTGTCAGCGCTGCCTCATTAACATGAAGAAGGCTGCTGTCACCCTCTGCTCCTGGCGATGCCATGTTCTAGGATGTGGCCTCAGGGCAGGGGGCGTTGGGTTCTGTATGTGTGTGGTTGTAGACGTGAGGCAGTGGGCTGTGGGGGCCGATCCTATTTGTTTGTTTTGCCCTCTAGACGTGTCTGAGAGCAGATTAAAGGATTTGGCTATCGGCGGGGCGGTGGCTCAGGAATGACTTGAACTCTTTGGCCATCCACATGAATCCCTAATGAGGAAGTCAAACAAGAAAAGGTTTCTTTTAAGCTAGAAAGAGGCAGTGGGAAGAGATATGTGGTCAATACTGAAACTAATCGTACATCAGGATCTTTCTGCGTCGTCGAACACATTGAACTCATCAGGGATGACTTCAGAAGATAAGTAAGTTAAAAAAAACAACAACACACACATCAGATTTTATTTATAGAAATTCACGCTGCTTGAGCTAAAGTGTAGGAATGGACAGACTTACAATGATAACCTATACTCTGCATCTATTAAAAGAGTAAAACAAAGATAAAGTGAAAGATAAAAAGCAGTTTTCAGATGATGATTTCACTGAAGTTGTCCAAACCAGCCTAGCCTGTTGTGGAAAGTAATTCTCCTCTAAGCGTTGGCTGTGCTAAACATCACTGTGGAGAAATTTTGGCTCACTTGTTTTTACTGAATTTTGCCAATTCCGCCATATTGGAGGATTCTCGATCACATTCTAGTCTACATTTTGACTTGAATAACCTTCATTTACTTTTCTTAATCCATTCAGAAATGGATTTGCTGTTGTTGCGGAGATCGTTGCCCTGATCCATAACCTAAGTGGGGTTGATCCTAAGGTCATCGACTTAAGTATGAATATTTACCTTCAGGATTTTGTAAGTAGAGAGCAGAAATTTATGAGTCCATCAATTACAACAAGTTCAGTAAGTCCCGAAGAAACCAAGCAGTCCCAGAACTTTGGACCACCTTTTCCCCAAAGCTCTTTCTCTGAGCTGCAGTCTCCAACTGAGCTCCTGTCTCCTCCAGACTAGCGGCAGCAGCAATTTGCAAACACCTGGTGGAACTGCGAGTCTGCTGAGCTCACTACATGAACTACTTCTCAGTCCAAATCTCTCAGAAAGGTTGTAAACAGAGAAGCACTGTTATGATGACATGCTGAAGGTGGAGTGTTGGAAAGAGCAGTGGCTTCTTAAAGAGACGGAGGCCAATTTCAAAGCGTCAAATTCAGAAGTGAAGCATCTTTTAAGTCATATTTGAAATAGTTTTATAACAACTGAAAGTAACATGGTTCCTTGATTGTGCTATAAAATGACACTATGTGCCTGGAAAATACATCATACCCTCCTTTTAAGATTTGTATTTCTATTTTCTCATAAAGCAAAACAGAAATACGATTGGTCAAATTGCCTTCAGTCAGATTTTCCCTTTACAGTTAATAAAAGGGTCGTTTTCTTTTGTATAAAATTGTCAGCTCAGATTTATTAAAATTCTGATCCTACACTAACTGCACAATTTGCTGGTCTTTTGTATTGTCACACTGGGTTTTGATGAATGAACCACTACAAAGCTCCATCAGCCGCAGCAGCAGGCCGCCACGCGCACATGCGAGTTTGGATGTAATTCTAAGGGGGTTAAGAGGAAAAGAGGTGGAATTAGGCGAGGCACGAGGAGGTGGAGGAGTGAGTGGGTGCAGCAGGGGGAGCATGTGCACAAATTGCAACTAAATAAAAATAAATAAATAAAAGGAACGCCAAGCATCAAATCTAACCGCAGGCGGACGAGACTCAGCCTGGGGACTACCGGGGTGTTGGCTCTTTTGTAATGTATATCAAGTTCACTAAGGGCCTTTTTCATCTGACGGGCCATTGTTAAGGAAAGCTCGCCAGCGTTCCAGTCCCCTCTTGACCCCACCCACCCGACACGGGAGCAGGTTGGCCTGCAATTGTTTTATGGAAATGCGCGCGGGCCTGGCCGGGTGTCTGTCAGGCGAGGATGGAAGAGCGGGTGGAGGGTGGGATGGGAGAGGGGGGGGGGGTTCTGTGTGTGTGTGTGTAGGCGGGTGGGTTGGTGGGGGTGGATGTGACGCCGACCCCAGCCAATGCCCCTGACCCTGAGCAGATGGCGAGGCAGGGTCTCTCCACTGAGCCAGAATTAATAGCGTGTGCCATGTCACATTGTCTGAGACAGGCCTGACTAAACCCCCCGCCCTCCACTAACCCCTCAACCCCCACCCTCTCATGGCTCCACTTCTTTCCTGATTTTTCAACCCCCCTTAATTGCCCCCACTCTCTTACTCCTTCATCTCCTTCCTTACTTCCCGACATCTTTGCCTCGTCATCTCTTCACCGTTTTTCCAGTTTCTCCTATAAAGCGTCGCCCCGTCGCACACCACCCCATCGGGTTGTGGAGTCCTTGCATTTCCAGGCACTCGTTTGCTCATTCATTCACTCATTCATTTATTCACGTGCATCTCATTCATCCCCCCCATCCCACCCTCTTTTTACAGCAACTCATTCACAGGTTTCCCCACTCGCCGAGGCTTTATTGGAGGACAATTAAGGCACCTGCGTTTCTAAAGCTCCCCCGCTGAATGCCTGCCATCCCGTTTCCTCACCCGTCTGTTCACTCGGCCTTTTTGCTGCACACCCGCTCGCTTGTCCGAGCATCCGGCCCTCCTCGGTTTGCTCATGTACGGTGCTGCTGGCTCGGCCCCAGTCCCTCGCTATCATCCAGTCACGCCGCATGAATGTGGACAGAAGATCCGTTTTTGTTCAGCTTTTCCAAAGATGCTCCCTGAAAAGTGTGAATGGATGTGATGCACGCTTTGGAGTCTCGCTGGTTTCATCAAAGCAGTTTCAGAGTTTTCAGTTATTGCAAACTCCGCAGATGCTGGCCCAAGATGTCGACGTGAAGCCAAAAATAGAATCAACAGTCATCAACCGGACAAAAAACCCTGACAACACCCATTAAAATTTTGCTCAAGAAAGGCACAGTCTGCATTTTCAGCTTTTATACACTTTGCAGGAGCTCCTCTTCTCCAGATTCTGCTGCATTTATGGCCTCACTACTTGTGTTTATAACCTACAGGTTAAAGGAAAAGCAAGGATTGAAATAAATTTCCCATTAGCTCTGGAGCTGAAAGCTCACTCTTGGTCCAGGATAAAAATTCCCATTTTGCACAATTTTGTACTTCCATTTGGGTCCAAACTACTTCCAAAAACAGCCCATGCACTAAAAAAAAAAAAAAAAAAACACCCAGCCATTTTTTGTCAATTAGTTAATGGTTTTTGTTGTCTGGAAGATGACCATCTTCAAAAACCTCCAGAATGTCGTCACAAAAATCAGCATGTAGCCCCAACGAAGCCTAGTCGGTCTGCTGTATGTACAATGGCTGCTGGAAAAGACAAGTGTTTTGTTATTGAATTGCCAGCCAGAAACCACTTGCTGCATTCTTGTTGGTTGTGCAGGAGGCTCTCCTTCTGCTTTTCAAAGATGTACAGTTGCAAAATTGCATGTCTGTTAGCAGCCATTTTCAAGAGTGAGTGTAAATGTTTAGTTGGGGGTTTGAGGGCCTGGCCAGCAGCAGTTTATTAGGATTTAAAGTGACCAAAGGCCTTGAAACAGCTCATTCTGAAAGGAACTCAAAACAGGCAGAACTTAGCAGGCTGAAATCTTATTATCTAAGAATTTGTGCCAAAAATGCAGTGAACATGAACTGATCACCTCGAGCGTTGAACAGGAGATTCATCATGGTGGTGCAGTTGACAAATCTGCTTCAACTGCATGATGTTGTCATGTCGATATGAACCAAAATATGCAAGGAATGTTTCTGACACTTTGTGAAATCAATAACAAAGAATTTAAATAGTTCTGGCAAGGTGTGAACGATGTGGCAAATACTTTATTTAGCACGTTTTAGCAAATGTATGCATATGCTGCTCTTTTTCTTGATGGTCACACACTGAAAAGAATGAGAAGAAAGATGGAGTTCAGCAGGTTTTTCATTTATTTTAAGAGGTTGCACGGGTGAGGACTGATCGTCGCTTTTACTGCACCACTGAACCATGGCTGACACCATTTAAAATAATAATTATTTTGAAAACCCCCTATTAAAATAGGATTTCTTGACTTAATTAGTTGATTTTGACTATTAAAACCAATAAAGACTTAAATAATCTTTACTTTTTGGCTCTTAAATGACAGAATAATAGAGACTCCTCAAGTCTTTTTTGTGTTGTGTGGGTATAAAAAGTAATTTCTCCATTTAATGAAGTGTTGCATGTGTTTGCATGTGTTTATGTCCCATTGGCTGAGTGTCAGGTGGCGTAATTGAGGTTTGGGACTGTTAAACCGAACGCGAGCGCAAAGAGGAGGAGGTGGCGCTCCAGCACAGGTCAGTGTTAAAAAGGTCAAAAGGTTGATGTCGGCCAGTGGCCTCAGCGACAGCTGCTACGTCAGCTGACGACCTTCGAGTGGAAAATCAGAAGAGAGACAAGCCTCGCTCGTCTAGACACAAAACCAGAAATATTGGAAATAGTCTTTTGAAGCCAGAAAAACTCTATTTTAACTTGACCTCCTTCCGCCTATAAACCAACCTTATTACCTTGAAAAAGAAAGCCCCATATTTTTCCCCGTTCTTTCCATTCATTTTAAGCTTCTCGCTTTGTGCCCTGTGGGCTACCTCCACCTCCTCTCTGGGGTAGGAGACACTGTTGGGCCAAATGTGGTGATGTCACCAATGTTATTTTCAAGAAGGGGGTGAGCTCATTGGATGGAACCACACAGGAGCTGCCGTCCAAGTGTCAGAGTGGAGCGGCCGAACGCTGGTCGGCAACTGCATCGCGCCTGGGGAGAGGATACGAGACCAGTCGTGTTTCCTACCTGTGCATACAGTATATTCATGGTGGTCACATGGTGCCTTGTAAAAGAATTCACACACTTGAGCATTTTGTTGTTAACATTTTTATCTAAGAGAATATAGAGCATAATCATGAAGAGTAAGTGAAAGGATGGATTTTTATTTTTTTTTACAAATAAAAATCTATGTAAGTGTTGCGTGAAACCAGCTTTTGTTACAATTCAGTTTATTTCCAAAATACTTTATATACCCCAGGAAAGGGAAATTAAACGTTTTGTCGTCCAAGTATCTTCAAAGAGACCATAGCGAATGGTTGGTAACCACTGCTAATCCACTTTGCTTGCTTTTGCTGCTCCCCTTTTGACCGTCTGGTTAGAAGGTCGGCCGAGAGATCAATGAAAAAGTCGTTTCCTTCCTCTACATCCATGTAGCCTCCGCTTCCACTCCTCTGAGATTTGGGGTCGTAGTTCAGTTATTATTTGAACTTTTGAGATGCTAATCAGCTGCTCCCAGTTGTAAAAACAATACCTTGCTTCCCTGGTTATGCGTCATAACAACTGTCCAAAAGTAAAAAAACAAAAACAAACATTAAACATTAAAAAGCAGAAGAAAAGAAAATAAAGTAAATTCATCTTATTCCTGATGGGGATTTTGTGGGATTGATTGTGTTTCCAACAGATGTTGCATTAAAGCAGTATGTTTTGGATTACAATCTTGCATGAGTTGTAACTTGAAAGTAGCAGCTATCCAGTTAAGCTAAGTTTAATTTCTGTCCGCTTCCATTAAAACACCAACATTAATACATGTTGCACGGGATGCAGCTGCACATTTAAAGCTAGGTGCGTTTTGAACATGCACCCAGACTGAAACAGGATCATTCCTGCGATTAGTGGACTGTTTTTCTTTAGCTACCAGCAAACAAAGGGTTGAGATGAATGTAGGGTCTAACTTTGTAAAGTTAGACCCTACTGAGTCTGCATTTCTGCTCCTTTCACGTTGTCAGCAAACACTCGCAGAGGAAAACTCTGACCCCACACTGTGGTTTGACTGCGACCAACCACAAGAAAAGAAACAGCAACTTCTGAAAAGGAAATAAAAGAACTGCTAGAGGTTGACCAGGTAAGGTTTTAGGTGAAAAAGATTGAAAAGAATGGAAGAGAATAAAATACCAGCAGTAAGTTAAACATAAATGTATGCATATTCAAACTAGGGCCAATAGGTTGATTGGCCAACCGATTGATCAGATTTTCTTAATTTTGGGCGATCTGTGATCGGAAAATCTCATCCACCGATCTTATCTACCTCATCCAAATCAACCACAGGCCTCTTTTCCTCTCCCGTGAGAGAGTTTTGACCTGCCCACCAGGTCATGTCTGCACGTTTTCAGTTAACAACAGTCATCCCACTGTTACCTATATTTAGAGACATTTCAGACAAAAAAAAAATAATTAAAGAATGGTATCGGCCAAAATCTGAATCAGCAGGTCAGACTTTTTAAAGATTGGTAACTGGGGATCAGCCTAAGAACTGCAATCGGTGCACCCCAAATTCAAACTGAAGTTAAAAAATATTAAAAGAACAAAAATAAGGTTATATAAGAGAGTGAAGGCCAATTCAAAACTTTAAAAAAAATACTCCACATTGTACAGTTATTAAGAAATAGCAATCTCACATTAAAATGAATGCTCAGTTGACTGTTTAAATAAAAATACATGACAGCTTCAGAAGCTGCACTGGGATGATCATAATAGCGATGGTTCTTGCCTTGTTCTGCCGTCCAACAGTTCATTAAAATGCAGGAAATCACTGAAGTTTGGGGTCGGGATAAAATGCATTTCTGTCCAGCAGGATGGACATAAAACAGCCTCTCCACTGTCAGCAGCAAGTCACAGCAACTCCCCATCCACTGCATATGCATAAAAGCAATGGAACATTGACAGGTAAGGTAGATTTTGTAATCCAGTGCTTATTTATCCCCACTTTCTAATGCAACCCTGGGCAACTGCAAGTATGTTTTTGATGTTTTATATATATATATATATATATTTCCCAAGATTATTTAAAAAAAAAAAAAACAAAATCGGAAGCTAGTGAGTTTTGGCTCATATCAGTCAGCGTCAACATCTTTATTTATGAAGGTAGTTGTTGGGAATTTAAATCAGGTTTTCATACCTGGAGAACAGATTTCACACGAGCTTCTGCTCTCTGAGTTTACTCTGTCTGCGGATATTTAAAAAAAATAAAATACATCCAAAGGGTTGCCTCTGTGCTTTCCTTGACGGCTCTTCTTTTTTACCCGACAGCCAATCTGTGAGTGCGTCTACGAGGGTCAGAGTGGGCAGAAAAGAGAAGGAGAAAGAAGAGAGCTTCGCCACAGGAGGTCAGTCAGGGCTCTGCACCAATCAGCTTCACACGCACACAGCCTGCGGCGCTGTGCCCTCTGCAGTTGATGCCTGCAGGCGATCTGACCACTCGCCGCACCCACAGAAACTCCGAAGCAGACCCAAAGAGAGAGGGGTGAAGTGTAAGACGAGGGGAAGAGAGGAATGCAGCAGGAAGAGGACGAGCAGATAAGGTGGGAACAGGCTGATAGGGATGGATGCGGCGAAGCAGAATGACGAAGGACGGAACGATGTGGCAGTAAACGTGCGGAAAGGAGCCGGGAACATTGTGAGCTGGTGTGTCAGGGCAGAGAGCTGCGAAAACAGAGGGAACGAGAGGAGATGGAGGAAGTCATGGAAAAGTAGCGTTAAGAGGAAAGAGTTTCTTCAAGGGATGGTGGAAAATGGATGAGATAAAGAAGTGCAGGCAGGGGGAAGTGTTTGTGTCAAAGAGGCAGCGAGGACAAAAGACAGCAAGACAAAGAGCAACAGAGTGGCAACTAATCGGATTTACATCCGGTGGTTTTAACATTTACAAAGTATCTTTTAATTTTTACTGACCAGCAGATCAAAAACACAAACGAGGCAGAGCAAAAAGAGGGTCACTGGTTTGCTTTTGCACTTGTTGTATCTTGTGTACGACGATGTGGGAAAGTCTTTGCCTCCCTTGAGATTTCTACTTTAGCTAAATGTTTCAGACGCTCAAACTAAACGTAATATATATGAAAAATAATACAATAGACCGTCTTCAAATGTTGGGAGAAATTATTATCCAAAGAAATTATTACCCAGACTTGTCTGAAAAAAGTACTGACCATTTAAATTCCTGTAATAGACAAATATTTATTTAGCTGACTAGGCAACGAGGTCTCAAAAAGCAGCACATCACCCACAATCTAAAAGAACAGATCACAAAGTCATCAACATGAATCAGTCTGAAAATGGTTACCAACCCATTTCTAGGGCTTTGTGACTCCACTGGACCACATAGAGAGAGAGAAACATTATCCATCAATAAAGTAAGCATGGAACATTGGAGAAATTTCCAGGAGTGGCTGAACGACTAAAATTACTCCAGGCAAGGAACGTCCAGGAGGTCAGGAAAGAAACCAGAATGACATCTGAAGCACTGCAGGCCTCACTATCAGATGGATTATTGCAATGCATGGTACACACGTCTTAGCAAAAAGACCTTAGAATGCCACCAGTCGTCTCACAAAACCCTCTAGGTTTTCAGATGTGACTCCAGTAACTGGTGCCTTCCTCCAGCAGCCATTGGGCAACAGGAATGTCTTTTCTGGAAAAATGACTGATTAATCATTAAACATTAAAGCATGAATTTTTCAAAAGGTTTCAGTGAGAAACAATACTATTGCAATAATAATAAAAAAAAATTATTTAAGGGTTGTTTTAAACATGGTCTACACAGGTAGTGGCTCTTTTCTTAGTCAAACTAATTTCTAACCAGAGTTTAATGTCTAATTAGTGCTCTGATTAATTTTCAAGCCACGTGGATCACTATCAACCCCAGCAGCCTTTAATTTCAAATGATTTTCACTTGTTAACCATTTGAAACCAGGTTAAATGTTACCACCGTGTGTCAGTGCGGTGCTATGTGGAGCAGTGACGTGGATGAAAGTCTCTGTTGAGGTCACATTTGCGTTGCTGTGGTATCATTGTTTCCATCTTAACAGACAAATAGCAAACAGCGGTGGTGGAGAGCTTTAGCAGTCATTACAGTTTCCTCGAAGGGCCTATAAATAAGAAATAAAGCAACGGGTAAGCTGCTTGATTGCAACCTGCTAGCTTTCCACTAGGTGTCACTGAATCTCACCGTGTCCAAGGTGACAATCTTGAAACAGCAAAACATTTTAGCACATCATTTGAAAAATAAGCCCCCATCAGGATGTGATCGTTGACAGAAAGCCCAGTTAGCTGTGCTCAAAGACGGATTTCCACTACAAAACCGGTTATCTGAACAGATTTATTAAATTATGGGTATTGGCCTCAAAGAGGCCTCTTTCATCCAGACTTCACCAGCGTCCAAATTGCACTCCAATTCGCATAGCATGACCTCCAACCAAGACTGTCGACAAATAACAAAGCTGCTGAACTTTTACCAAGCGCACTAAAACCACCTGGAGGAGAGCTTTCACTTTTCAAACAAGCTTTAACGTGGAGCTGAAAACTCGTAGCATTTGTAGCTTTTGGCTCTGAATTAAATCAGCCAAGAAGATTTATTATTAACACACACAGTCTTGATGTTTTACTTAATGAGGTCACCGGTAAGATTACTCTGAACATCTGCTTCTTGTGCTTTAAAAGTTGGGCTAAAGTCGACACATAACCTTCTGCAGACTCTTAAACGGTGCGAGTGACTGCATAAAATTAATTGAAGTGCATTACAAATCAGCAAAGAAGAATAAGGAAAAGCTAGCTCTTTACACATTTGAACCTCAACAACAGTAATGTGATGACAGGCTTTTGTTTTGCTGTTGTTTTCACTTCCATTTCTGCGGTGCAGAAAGTGGCAGCAGGACAGGCAGGCCGGCACAAAGAAAGAAGGTCTGTGTCGATGCCAGAGTGAGGTGTAAGGTTTCCTGGGTCTTGTTTTCCTGACTTAGGGCTCCTGTTAGCCCCCTCATCCATTTCCCTACTTACAAACTCTCACACACACCGACGCAGACACTACACCCCCTCAAATCTCTCGACATATCTCTCGAGATAGAGGGGTTTTTTTGAAAACTGAGCCCAGTTCCCCTGGGCTATTCCCAAACTTGATCTCTGGTTACACCACCGCGTTCCAGAGTGCAGTACCTCAGCGGCGGGCCTCGTTTACTTAGGGAGACCCTTCTCTCCTCAAAAATGCTGCACAATCAACCCCCAGAGTACCTAATCTGTATTATTGGAAACCTGCTCCTATCGGTCTCCTTCCAGCTAAATATTATTAGAAATAGATATGATAATTAGCTGCAACAAATATGTGGACTAACACTGGGGAAGCTCAGCGTGCTCTCAACTTTGGCAGTATAAATTTATGTTAATTTGAGAAGTGTCCACATGTAGCTGTTGGCTCAGAAGTGCACGAGTAAAAGCACCAAGTTCAGCGAAGGTGAACGCTTAGCATGACAGACGTTAATGGTTGGTGAAAGTGACTAAAAGCTTTTAAACGATCCATCAACTTTTTCACCTTGAATACGACATGTAGCTTCAGCGCTATAAAAATTGATGAATGGGTCTAAACAATGCGTCGACTTTAGAAGACAGATGGTACAGAAGTTTTGAGCCAATCCTTTTCTAACTTCCTGCAGTGGCTACTTGTGCTACCGGTGTAATATGTATGCTAGCTTGGACAAAAAGTGGAGATTCAGTTTTTAGAGCATCTTGGTTGAGCAAAAATAATACTTTATTGTTGTTTCAGTAAGTTTACTGCAGTTTGCAGTTTTTACACCCTACAAAGACCACAAGGGGGCAGAAACCGAAGCAACCCCCCCCCCCCCACCCACTTAGTGTGCTAATTAACACAGTTAAATACAGAGATCTGTTTGAAATGGGCTGCAAGCTCTTAGATTTAATACTAAACACATCTCTTGAAACTCAAGCTCCTAATAGTAGCACTAAAACTTTATTCGCATTCAAATTGTACTTTTTCCTGAAGCTCTTTGGTGAGTTCTGTGATAAATTACCTGATAAGTTTGAGGAAAGTAACCAGTAAATTCCATGAAAGTAACTCAAAGGTTTTTGGAAAAGTTTAAGGAGAAATTATCCCAGAGAGTACCCATGATGTACTGTAGATGGTAGTTGGTAAATTCAAGTAACTTCAGAGTTTAAGTGAAAGCACCTGGTTCCACGGAAGATCCTGAAAGTCCGTGGTAAGGTCTAGAAATAGTTCAGGAGTCCAAGGAACATTCTAGAAACTAACCTGTACGTTACATTAAAGTCACCTCTAGATTCTGAGAAAACATGAGCTGAAAAGTCAAATATCCAGTGGCATCTATAGTCAAAATGTTGGTGGTTCAAAACATGAGACAGTGCATCAACTCTAAGTTGTTGTTTTTTCCCTCAACATTGTCGTAGCTAATGTGACGAATATTTAATTTTTGATTGAAAAAAAGAAAAGCTCTCTGGTGCGCTCAGGTTTGGATTTGGGTGATTGTTTGCTGTAAAGCTTGAGGTGTCTGAGGGAAAACATTTGCTCTCTGACCCCAGTGTGCTACAGAATTTCATCAACAAGGCAAGATGTTGTTCAAACTCTCACAAACTCATGCATGCAATGAAAGGTGTCATTTTCTTCACATTTTCTATAATAAATTTAACAGGAGCTTGTTAAACATGGAGTTCTTTGCAAAACCGTTCGATCACCCATATTTTTTTTATGATTCTAAGGAGCCATACTTAGCTTTAATATTTTAAAGTAGAGTTGATAAATAGCTCTCTAGTTTATGTAAAAAAAAAAAAATCAGCATTTCTCTTTGGACTATTTGTTATTTTGCCCATTTTCCGCCCTGTGCCTCATCGTTTTCAGAGTATGTCTCTCTCTGTTGATCCACTCAACTCTGACCCAACGTGGAAAGCATTCTGCTCCTTTCCACACCAGCATGAAGATTTTTTATTTTTTATTTTTGCTGCATTTGAACCTCTTGTTGAAATGTACGGTTTGGGTAACAAACCATACAAATTATTTGACATTCCTACAAATTAAGATTTGTTGAAGTGGGAAAAAAAAAAGCTTAGAAAGAAAGCTTTCTGGTTATTCTGCATGCTGCACACTGCTCTGTAGAGCATATTTTGTAAGTTTTGTCTGAAAGTAATGGAAGTCATATTCTTGAGAGAAAGTGCTTAAGAAAACAAGAGCCACAATTGCTTCGGCAATGTATTTTGCTTATTCGGCCTAGCATAGCCTTAGCCGTGCCTTTTCCTTTTGGTTTTTGAAATTGTTAACGTTGATGCAATCCCCTCTCACAGATATTACAGTGAGTTTGTCCAGAATGCTGGAGTGCATTAGAAAATAATATTTGTTTTTAAAAAGCAAAAAACTATTTATTTATATACATATTGTCATGATCTGTGTTTTTCTGTGTATTTATTTCTAGTTCTGTGTCTCTGTGCTCTCCGTGTTGTCCTGTCTCCCCGTGATTTGTTCCCAGGTGTGTCTTGTTTCCCTGATTACCCTCTGTGTATTTAGTCCCACCTGTGTCCTGTGTTCCTGGTCGGGTCCTTGTCTGCGTTTGTCTACGTTTACCAGTCTGTTGTCTTCTCCACTCGTTTGCCGTGCGCTACCTGCTATTAGCCTCTGTGTTACTGCTATGCAGTGCTGCCACGGTTGTGGATCTCCTGTACCTGATCATTGTCCATTAAATCATCATTTCTCATCTTACCTGGGTCTCAAAGCGTCTGCCTCACCACCTCACCACACACCGTTCCTGACAGAAGGAACTTTGCATCATTTTCCTTTGAAATCACATCCTGTGCTGCTTTCTGTTGATCTATGATAAATCAAAAAAATATACATTTGAGTTTTGTGCTTTTTATACACACCGTATTTGTGCTCAGTGTCTTGTCAAAGTAGAACAGGTTCACTTTGAGGATTTATTTCAAATTATGCTTTTGCATATTTACAGCAGCACAAGAAAATGCTTGGATCTCAACAAGTCATGCATCAAATGTGATATATTTATATAGTACTAAAAAAATCTAACTTTATGTTCCAAAGATTTCTAATTGCACTCTGTGTGAGCTACAAGCAAATTAAACATTTTTATTCAAAAGCAAGAAAAATCAAAAACAGCCACCAGGCACTACGTTCCAACTGGTCCCAGCATACGTTGTTTCTCCGGGCTACGTGCGCCTCGTGTTGGCATCAGGAAAAACAAAGCATATGTTGATTGTTAGCCAGGGTGTACATAGCATGTCCCATTCACTCAAGGTCTCCCCCCTTGTAGCTTCAAACTCCCAACTTTGTTTCTCTAGGCTATCTGTCAGACTTCATTTAGCATTTGAGGACATGTGGATTCCCATGCACTGCAAAAAGGCAACATACTTCTAAGGGAACGTGGCCACTATCTGAGCAGTGATCTGTCAACCTTATTCATTTAGCAGAAGTAAGTAGGAGAGGGGGGAATTTTTTTGTATCGACTATGTTTTTTTTCTGCTTTTAAGTAAGTAGAATGTTAATTATGTGATTAGACATGGCTGAAATTATGTTAAAATAAATAAATTACCATAATATTTATTGCAGAGAACACTGTAAACATATGTATTAAATTTTTCCTCCAGCTGTCTTTTCCACCCCTTTTCTCCGTATACAGCTGGGTACATTATGGCAGTGACATTTTCCATCCTGACCTTCTTCGCTGGGGATCGGGCTTTGACTGCTTGGGTTCATCTCCTCGGGATTTTTCAAGCCATCACAGTCAGATAGTTTCAGCAGATAGACGTCCTTTAGCCGCAGAAAACGTACTGTTGGCAAACATTTAATTTACTGGGAAATGCTTATCAGATTGTCACACTTTTTGCACATAAATCAAATGCAGATTACTGATTGATTAGTTATTTTTATTGCTAAAACCTGTAAGGAAATGTTTGCTGTTGTGCATCTATGCAGAATTAAACATGGCCCTTTTTTTGAGGTAAATGACAGAAGAATCTGGGATAATAAGCTTTACCAGCTGTACCTGTAACAATTTAATTGGACAAGTCAGCCCAGCCAAGCATCCAGCTCTGTGACTGGAAGACATGAAATTCATTGTCATTATTGTCTCTGTCATTTTGCAGTATTTTGTCCAGCCACAGAGTTCCTCTCACTCCAGTGGGTTTTGTACCTCCAGGAGGCTAGAACGAGTGCTGGTGTGATCCAAGCGGAGGGACGGGTGGGGAAGCGATGGGATGGAGAAGAGGAGGTGGTGGGGAGTGGGGGTGCAGGGGGGGGTCTTCTGTCCTCCAGGGAGCTTTGATGCTCATTTAGCTCAGCTCTGTCAGTCGGCCATTTTAGCTTTTAATTGCAGATGATAATTATCATCATCATTACTGTTATCATCATCGACGTGTCAGGTTATCATAGCAGCGTTATGCACTGTTCATTCATAAATCCTGCACTACTGCGATCTGACTAATCCTTGAATTCCTGACATTTAATGTAGTATTAATTCCCCCCTGTTCTTTGCCCGGTGCCAATCTGTGACAGGCGTCGCAACAGAGAGCTGTGAATCACAGGTTCAGAGGTCATTTTAAGGCTCAGCAATCACAGAGGATCAGACGCTGCCTACCGGTGCTGAGCCAGAGCCGCCTGCTTGTCTATGTCGTGTGCGTGTCTGTGTGTGTGTTTGCACGGTTGCGCTCATTCACCACCGGTGGCACAAGTTTGCTAACTACAAACTATAATGGTCACATTCACCCCACAGAGATGAAGAAGTGGATTCCATGGTCTTCCTAATACATCATGGCAGGCTGCATACTCTTGTATGTAATTCATTCTAAAATGTGGCCTTTAAATCTGTTTTTCTTTTTTTCCCCCCTTTCTGCTTCCTTTTTTGCCTTCAGTTTATTTATATATTTTCCATAGTGAGGGAATGGCTTCCAGCATGTCGTAGCATTAAGCAGAGCCCCACCAGCTAGCTAGCCTCAAGTCGCTCAAACGTAAAATAAATCAGGGCACAAAGGACCCGGCTCATTCTTGCAAAGGAGCAGCATTTTCCCTGGCCAACAATGTGGACTTGAACTTCCTCAGCAATAACAAATAGAAAGAAAGTCACCCGAGACACCAACATTAAAAGTGATTAATCATGTCTATTCACTCTTTTTTTTTTTACTTTTGAACCAAGAGATTGCCCAGCAATAAATCTTCAAAGATGTACATAAGATTCACTTCCTAATGAAACTGGGCTTTGTTCATTTGTCACCTTTTGGACCCTTTCATTTAAATTACAAAACTTGTGACCTTGTGACACTGAATATAGATCTCTGGTATTTTGAAGCTGGAGTGGAATTAATCCATAAATCTTGATGGTAGATTTTTCTTCAAAAGAATTTTCCAAAAAAAAGAAAAAAACGGATCATAATGACATGTTGAGAAAGTGATTATTAGTATGACATGTGTTTGTTTTCAGTTTTCACTTATCCAGTGGCTGCAGATATCAACAGAAAGCAAAAGAACCCAAAATTATTTTTATGAAGCTCTGGAAAACAACAATATTGCATTGCAATTTTTAAAATTAGTATATCCACAACTATATTAATCATTTTATTTGTAATCTAAGCACACATCTTTCTACTTAATGAGGTAATGATTAGGTGATCATTCAAACCAATTAACAATTTGAAGACCAAGAAGCATGAAAGCTGTGATTCGAAATCAGATTTATCCCACTAACTATTGAAATAACTAAATTAAATAAACATTTTGTTGTTCAAAAAGCAAAATTAGCTGTTTTCCTTTGCTTTTTTGTGGTGTTTGAAAACTACGCTTTCTCTGTCTTGACCATTTTTCAAGTTCTGCAGAGAAATGCTCGAAATGCCATGTTTTTACTTTAAAATTTGGCATATAACAGATATAAAACAAATATTTAGTTTTATTCAAACACACAGCTTTAAATAGCAAAATCAGAGAATATAGCTTTCAGTAGTTTCTAATCTTTATTTTCTTTAGAGCTTAGAAATATCAACTCCTCTAATGTAGTAGTGCTACATGTTGACATGGATTGATCAGCAGTATGATGGTGTCCCAAAGAGTAACAAAGTTACTTTTTTTTTTGTCCCCACCAGGGGGCTTTTTGTGGGTTCTAGTGTCCCTTATTTGACAGTAGGCTGACAGGAAGGGGGTAAGGTGAGGGGGGAAGACATGCGGCAAATGTCGTCGGGTCCGGGAGTCGAACCTGCAAAGGCCTCCAAATGTGGGTCGCGCTAACCCCTACGCCACCACAGCACGCCACAAAGTTACATTTTAAAAGCCACTAAAACTTTCCCTCATAGTGCTCCTTAAAGTCATATTAATGAGATACCAGAAAAGTGCTGGAATGCTCTGAGTTTTCTCAAGCTGCTTGAAACAGGAATTTGTGCAGTGCTGCCCTTCCCTTACATGTTGCTGTACACAGATTAAAGGATATATAAACAAATACAAGTGTAAGTCACATGAAATTCTTATTGGAAGAGTCAACATCAAACTTTTTGGGATGCAAATGACTGAAGTTACTTGTTTTGTTTTTGTCTGTTCAACCCTGGGTAGCGAGCCAGTATAATAAAAAGAAGTTGCTATCAAGTGGTGCATCTATTTTCCCAGTGTTATTCTGTAAAGAGCAGGTTGGAAAACATATCATTTAGTCTCTGCGTTACTCCAATTTCCTTGAAAGCTACAAATAAACATAGCTTGTCTACCTTCTTTCTGAAAGCTATATATCAAAAATGCTAAATATAAACAAAACATTACTATAATGGTAAAAAAAAATCAACAGCAGGAAAAATAATTGTTTTTTTTCTGGTTTTAGCAAAAGTAATTACATCATATTATACATGTTTTAAATTTGATAGGGAAACATCATTAACTTTAAACTGGTTGTCTATTCGTTCAAGGTTATCATACCAGGTGAATTTCATACTGACGTTGGCCTAGTTACACTCAAAACAGAGAAAATATTGTTCGATGCTCCAGTTTCTACTCCTGTAATATTTGTAAGCAGTTGTGATATCTACTCATTATCCGGACATTCCTTGTCTTTTCCTAAAGAGCAGTTACCCTTCCCACTGAGAGAAGGGAGATGGGAGGGGGGCATTTGGGGGAGCACACTCAGGCCAAAGGGCCATTGTGGCTTTAAGTGTGCTCCTCGTGTGGCCAGAGCAGCCATCGCACTGATGCAATGTGACAGGGACAGATGTGACATATCGGTTCCGACACACTTCCATACCACCAGTCACAGGCTCGGGGTGACTCACATCCCCCTGCTCTGGTCCTGTCCCCCCGCTGCAGGACAACACAACAATGCTCGAGTGAACCTCGCCATCGCCCTCACTGCTGCCAGGTATGGGGCTGCCATAGCCAATTACACTGAAGTGGTATACCTAGTGGAGAGGGCAGACCCTCGGATAGGAAAGAAGAGGGTCCACGCAGCACACTGCAGGGATGTGATCACAGGTAAATCCTGCAAAAGCTGTTTCCTTCCTTCCTGCCTCACTCTTTTCCCACTTTCTCAACAGGGGCCCACCTGGCACCTCTTACTCAGTGCTAGTTTGCACATAGTCATTGCACATCTAATGCAGAGGCTTTTAATATTTCATAAGCGTTTTATGGTGTAGAGAGCTGCTTCAGATCTTGTAGGGAGGAACATAAGACAGAATTAGCGTACTCCAAATGGCCTTACTTACCTTTTAAATGTCATGCATAGGGATGGCTTTGGAAGACTAAAGCAGTTAAGGGGGGAAAAAGATGGTTTTCTGAAACATTTCATGAATAACCAAGATTTAAGGATCTCAACACATGACCACCCCCTGATGTTTTAAAAAGACGGAAATGTGCAGTTGGAGGAGATGTCTCACTTTAATAATGGGAGAGGAGGTGCCTCACGTAGGGGGGGCTCAGACTGACAGGATAATAGTAACAGTTTTTGTCTTCAGCTCTTTTCTTTCCCTTTTTTGCCTATTATTTAGAAAAATAAGAACTTAAGGCTGATGAGCCTGGGCTGTGCATATTTGTTCCTCCTTTACTTTACAGGAAAGAAATATTTATTAAGGAGCATTGTATACAGTACTTTGCTAAAGTATTTATACCTCTTGACATTTTGGTTATATTACAATAAACTTGGACATATTTTATTGGAACACATAATTGTGAAATAGTGAAAGTGAAATCCTACATGGTTTGTAATCTTTAGTTTCAATCAATATCACAAATGTGTGATCTGAAGTTGATTTCAGACCCATTTACTCTGTTATCTCTAAATAAAATCCAGCCCAACAAAAACTGCAGAACCCGAGAATACCAATCCCACAATACATGTGATGCTTTTCTTCTGGATGTATAGGGAAGTTGGTAAAAGTTGAGAAGATGAAAGGAGCTAAATGCAGGGTCTTCTTGGAGGAAAATCAAAAGACATTTGGTGGATGTCATTTAGTTTTTTCATTTGAAAACAATGTAGTTTTCCAGCCACAAATATGGTGGCAATTGCCACTATTAAGATGCAAGACACTGTATATGCATATAGTATAGTTTTAAAAAAATCACCATCAACCTTAAGGGTTAGGATATAAGTCTTTATGCAGCTAGTTCTTCTATCATTTGAAGCTACTGCAGTAGCTTCAAATGATAGAAGAACTCAATGTTGAGGAACCTTGGCTCAAGACAGTTTATGCTAAAGCAGGCAACTAAGACTAGGTCATGGGTGTGGTGAGCATGAAGTTTCTCTGGTAAGAAAGCATGTTGTTTTTTCAAGGTTTCTACTTTTTGTGTGGCATCTGTTATCTATCATTGATTCTTTTATTTTTCAGTAACATTTGATTCAGATTTTCTTTTGCATCTTACCTGTGACATTTAGCTGCAGTTGCTTCATTTTTCCTCATGTCTAAGCCAAATGAATGAGACAGAGGATTTAACTGCAGCTGTTAATTGATTGTATAAGACTATTTTACCTTACCACAGCTATCCAATGAGCAAGATTAGCATTGAAGTGTTTACTTCTTTACTGTCAATAGGATGTTCTGTGAGAAAACAAGAAAACAAAATGTCTGAGTGGCATAACAGGAGATTATTTTTACATTTAGGATTGTCAAATGTCCCCTGAAACATAAAATCACACTTTGATAAAATTGTGCATCTTAATAGTTTGTACCCCTGATGTTTTTTATGCTTTGTACAATCTTACTGGAGTATTTCAAATATTAACTGTGAACTGTAATACTTTCTTGAGGCCATAATTTCAGTTTTGTTAATCCTTCTCTTGTGCATTACTTGGAACATTATGACAACAGCTCCAGTAGGAAGAACAATAGACTTGCCACTGACAAGTATTGCTTATTTTTCTGCTTGCAATGGTGCAAGGCTACAGTAACCCATAACTGTAGTTTTTAAGTGTTTCACAGACAGATTATGAGAAGAAGAGAGAGCATTTCAGATTATTATGTTTACTTCCAGCAACCAAGTTATCCGGTCTTACTGTTGTTTAGGGAAAAGATCTATTCTATGTATTCACCCTCTCTTTGGCCAGTAAGATTTTTTTTCTTGTGAATAACATTATAAATTGTTATTCATAATGTTGCCACAACAAATCCTTTGCATGGTATCTTTTGATGTGGCCCCCATTATATACTATATCTAGTCAACATTAAGCATCACATTAACAAACATTTCATTTCCACAAATTCAAAGGACCCTCAGTCCCTACCACCAAGCTACCCAGTGACACAAAGAGGCAAAAGGGAAATTAGGTATGTCTGTTTCCTATTAATTACAATCCTGAGAAGTCTCCCATGGACACACTCGAGCCACTCTATTACGGAAAGAGGGGGGCGTTCGCTGATAAATTAATAATCCGGCTTGTCACCAGCCTCAGATGAATAGCCCCTGGTGATTGATGCTGTTTTCTTTCATAGGGCAGGAATTTGATGTCAGAGCCAAATGTGTTATCAATGCCACGGGACCTTTTACAGAAGTGCTGTGGAAAATGGATGATCAGAAGAACCACGACATCTGTCAGAGCCGTGCTGGGGTGCGCATCGTCATCCCAGGCTATTACAGGTAACTAACGGTGGACCCCTACGTCTCTGTCACCATCCCGCTGTATCACCTGCTCCTCAGCACTGAAGTCTCATTGGTTCATTAGTTAGCAGCAGTAGAGTACTTGTCAGGCTGCGGCCACAACATCCAAGCTTCTGTCTAGTGGTATTTGTTGTCTAGAGGAGCCGTTTATTCCAACTGGGAACCCCACCTAAGGAGTGTCATAAAGGGTGTTCTTCTGTCATTACACATAATCTCATTGGCTTAGATGTTGCAACTCAATTTTGATTACACTCCCTTCAGACCTTGGAAAAACTGGGATTTCTGCTTTCCTGTTGATGCATGTTATTTGAGTTTACAAGGAATGACCCAACCAACGCCTCACCCCCTCTCAGCTATTCCCCTGTTAAATCGAGTCAGTGCCATGTGCATGTGTTTTAAACAGAGCAATATGTGCACCCTGCACTGAGGCTAAGGCAAGCAGCGACTGGAATTGAAACCAGCTGAATTAGTCTCCTGGAAAAGAGCACTGACAGGAGCCTGATTATGGGGTGTCCCTTCAACCAGCCCTGCCTGCTTGTGCCCTCCCCTCCCTAGCAGACCAAAGGTTAATGCAGTCGTCTTGTTTGTTCCCCTCCCTAGCCTTTCACCCTCTCACAGGAACATAATACTCAGACACCTATGGCCTAACCCTACATCTACGCTCCAGGATTGCGTCAGGTCATCTTCTTGTGACGTGGAGAAGGAAGCCATATTCAGGAAGAGATCACAGCAGAGGAGGATATTAGCCATTTTACTGCATAGCCAGGATGCGAAAAGGTGACAATCGCTCTAATTTTAACAAAAACTCATCAAACATATTGAATCAAGACAATATTGCATGTCCACAATTTTATTTGTGGCTTTGTTTTCTTTTTTGCTTTTAACCTATAACTTGCCTTAACCTTCCCATTCCATGCAGAAATGACAATGCTTTTGATCTAAGAAACTCCAGATCAGAGCTCAACTGAGGACAGTTCTTATTTAGCACAAGTCTATTCTGTTTCCACTCCCAAGACACTGACATGGCCCCAATAAAAACAATGTTAGGTGGGAGTTCATCGAGATTTATCTTTGCATAAAGCAAACACCGTCAAGATTAATAATTAGAAACAATACAATCATTTCTTTCTAAATTAAATTTCCTGCATTTTATATTATTTTTGCCTTTCAGGTTATGAATCACTGTTTATAAGGAGATTCATAAACACCTTGTGCTCTGTGATTCAGTATAACTTTTAAGAAAACCCTGCTAAATAAATCAATACTCTATACTGATGTTGATACATTCTGTGTGAAACAGAGAATCTAATTACGTTAAATACTGATTGGTGGCTGTAAGAGTCGTATGGCAAATGATAATTAAAAGCACTGTTTGGAAGACGCTGTTTCTGTATTGTTTTAAAGAGTATATTTAATTATGTTTCTTTTGAAGAAAACCTAGAATTTGTGACTTGACTATCAACTAAGCGAGCACTCCTACTTCATCAGTGATCCAGCTATGCTTGAAGTGATGTGATTCAGGAAATAAAATACGGCAAGTGAAAAACTAATTTCTCCTCACCAAACAAATAACTCTTCCTCTTTTAGAAAACTACTTGCTACACAATTGTGTAAAGGTAAAGGTAATTTTATTTATATAGCACATTTTCAGCAACAAAAATGTGTTGCTTCTACATAATTTTATTTAGTGTTTTTAAGGAGTTCTGCTGATTTTTCTTTTTGCATTTGAAAGCACATTAGCATCTCTTTTCTCCAGAAAGAGGGGTGTCTTGCTCTGGTTGACCTTATTTTCAAGCCTCTTTTTTTTACATGAAAGAAATTTGAATTGATATTTCAGATTATTTTCTGAAAAAAATCTGAAATATTTTTCAGATATTTCTGAAAAATATCTGAAAATATCTGTAAAGTGCTGATACTTTATAGTGCTGACTCTATAAAGTGTCAGCACTTTACAGGAATTAAAAGGAAATACAAAGAAAATAACAAACCAAAGGAAAGAGCAAGGAATTGCTAATAACCATTTCTTGGCTTCAAGGAAGTGAACAATATGAATCTGAGGGAACAGGACTTCGGTTCATGTCATAACTATGACACATTACAGTATGAGAGTCAGCAGCTGGCTCTTTGAGGCAATCACTTGTGTCTGTTTTGTGAATCTCTGTAAAAAGAAAATCCATTGTTCTAGGTTTTGCTTTTTACATGGCATCTCACTGTACAAAATAATAAAATGCAAACTCTTTGCAAACACTCCTGAATGATTTTACCCATGATAAATAGCTACAGCAGCATCTCCTTTTTTCTTAGTGTCTGAGAAAAATAAGCACAGACATAGCATTGCCCTATATTAATACATTACTGCAGTGCTGTTAAACCTTCTTCAGTTAAACTGTGACTGAAAAAAAATATAGATCAAGTTAAACTTTCAACCACTTCAACTCTCTTCCACTGTTCTATTCCATAATTTTACAGTAAATACTGAGGTGACTGTTGAGAGAAATGGGAATTTAGTAGGAATTCTGGTCAGAACCAATGTAGAAATTATAACATTTAAAAGAACATTACCAAACAAAAGAGAAAAAAAAAATCATTATTCCAATTTTGGACATACTGCTCATTGCCTGCGGGCAGACTGGGCTCAATGTAGCACATTTTGAAATGTACTATGTACTATTACATTTTAAAATGTAATAGTCTGGTCTCTCCTAGTTTGACTTTTAAACAAATTCCTGTTTCCCCACGTGAAACACATTTGAAAAGATAACAGAACTGGCTCTTTGTATAAAATATAAAAATAAAAAAAACAGTTAAAACATATGGTTTTCTAGCACTGGGCTCACTCTAGTGCAAACTTTATGTGTGTCTGTTGCTGGCAGTACAAATGACAGATGTGATGTAAAGTACAACAGGCATAACAGCCAACGTAACATTTCTCCCAGGAAGATGGGGTGGGGGAGAAGAGTCATCACTGTACACTTACACTTGCAGCACTATAGCTGAGACGTTTGAATAAGCCCTAATTCATAACATCCATTTATGATAATAAATACACGTCCAACAATCTCCTCCCCCACCCCCAGCATCCACCCAACCACCCTCTCTGATTTACAAATAGCTGATGGAGCAAGCAGCTGACAGAAATAAATGAGCTAATCTGATGGCTGTGTAGGACTTCCACCAGATATTAATTCATCAGGAGGCCACAGAGTTAGGACAGATACAAATTCCTGTTTTAATTATGTATAGGAGCTGTTCTAGAATACAGGAGACACCTCCACTACCAGGAGTATTTCTCAGAGCAACTTTATGAAGCCCTTTGATTCCATCATGGGTTTGTTTCCTTTGTATATAACGCATGTCCCCTTGTTTTCCCCAAACACTCAGGACAGAATGGATTTTTCCCCTTTTATAGCAATGCTTCCACATGGGACATCTGATAATGAACAAGTGGAAAAATAACCTTTGCCACATTAAATTATATTGTTTTCGATTTGCAATTTTTATGAGACCTTCCTGGAGCCGGTTTGATGTATTTTGTTCCCACTCAGAGCCTCAAATGACCGTTGCCGTCCGCCAGGCTTATCAAAACCCACGAAGGCTTTATTGAATGAGTGACCAGTGGGTATCTAAACAGAATGCAGGAGTATTGATTTTGGAGAAATGGTCTAATTGTTTCTAGTAGACAAGGGCTTGTCCCGATTATTTGATTGATTAGCTTGATACTGGTCAGCCTCCTCATCCTCATTCCCTGGCAGGGTAATAGCACTGTAATCCCAAAGCACTGCTGTATTTCTAATCCATCATCATTATCATGGTTCTACTCAGCACAAGATTAGTCTGAGAGGTTTTTTTTTTGTTGTTGTTTTTTTTTTTTTTTTTTTTTTGCATTCCTATGTATTACATGCTTGACAAGAAAACTAAAGAGTTTTATAAAACATATTTTTTTCAATTAATATTTTGACGGATTAAGGGTTTCAAGGAGACTCATATCCATGCATATACTTATTCAGATGTGCTTAGATTTTAGTTTTATTTTAATAATGTGTTTGAATTGCAACTGTTCAATGAGACAGTAAGTGCCTTAATAGTTTGCAAAATAAATTAAAAATAACCCAGAAAATATTCAAAAATGTTGCATGCAAGTAAAGTTGTTGTATGGCCTTTGAGACAGAGCTTTGGTGGTTTTCTGGTTGTTCCTGAACAAAGCAATTTTTATTCATCTAAGGACAACTGAAACTTTGGTACAGTTTGGCACATGATCTGATTGGGATCATGGTCCAACCAGACCAGCAAAAGCCCTCAATTACGTCCTATTCAAATTATTAAAAGCTGTGTCCAAAGCAGCTAATGAATCACTTTAAATTAACATTTTCAATTATCTGACCAGCACTGTACGTGCAACACCAAATAAAGCATTTTCAAGACTTATTGTGTTTAGAAGGTTAATGGAAAACTTTGTGCCCACTGGTATGTATAATGGAGGATGTATGGCCTGTTTCTTGATCAAATGCCTTGTGAGTCTGCCTATTTCTATGGCCATTTTAGTCCAAGTCCTACACCCTTCTAAAGGGATGAGATGATGATCCTACAGGGACCCAGGATGTTGGACAATCTATAAAACTTTTTGCTTAGAGGAATGGTTAAAAATCTGTATGTGGCTACATTCATAAATCTTTGAAAAGAGAGGCAAGTCCTGAAATATTGGTTAAACGGAGGTAAGCAAGGTGTTAGCAGAAAATATTTTCCAATAGGTGATTTTCTTCAAAACATTTCTTCATTTTATTGGATTTTAATGTTCTCTCCTTTTAATTTGAGATAATGTACTCAAATTAAAAGGAGAATTTTCTAAAATGTTAAGTTTTTAAAGTGTCTTTACACATCTTCACCAAGAGTCAATAATTGCTGCCAGCACCGTACATGACAAACAATGTCGCTTATCTATATGCAACTTTTTTGTCAAGTCCCTGTTAAAGTGGAGTACATGTCAATTCTCTTTAATGATGTGTTTTCTAACTGTACTGTAAGAGATGAAGACAATGAACGGGTTGTTTCGGTCATGTCATGATTATCTAGTTCAAGCCATCTTCTGGCTCCAGGCTGCATGGCTGCAGACGGAAGGATGACATGCGGCGTATGTCTGGGCAAGACCCTGGTAAAAGTCTTATAGTCACAAAATGAGCAAAGAAAGCCTAAGGCCTGAAAAAGATAAAGCAAGGGTACAGAGCACGGTGTTGGGGGGATATAAGTGTGAAGTGATGGAACGGGAAGCTGTGACTGGTGGAGTCCATGGTGTCTCCGTCCTTGCCTGTGGTACTGCCCAGTCTGGGGTCTTCACTCATTTGTCGACAAACATGGAAGAAAGGGTATGGGGGAAGTGTGAAGATGGGTCATACCAGAGGGGTTTGTCACATTCTGTGGAGGTAACACCTCCAAGGACCTGCTGGCCGCCGCAGTGGATGACCAATGTCTTCCTTAGTCCTCCCCTGAAGGGGAAGTGGTCTCAGTGGCTTCTCACAGTCACACTATAGTCTTCTCATGTTTAGATCTGAACTCCACTGTTGACAGTTCAGTCCAACTGGACTCTTCACTGCCTGGTCTGACATGTCTAAAGATGTTCTTTGTTTAGTTTCTGCAGAATGAAGAGAAATCTCTCTCCTTCTTGTGATGAAATCTTTCCACACAGCACAAAACGTCCATTCCCCAGCCATGAGTCAGTCGAACAAAGGAACCATCAGTGCAGCTCACTAAGTCTCTATGAAATTTGAAAACTTTCCTGCCCAGTCCCTCATACACTTTCAAAGGGGTTTCTTTCTCTGTGTAGATTTTTAATCAAATTTCTTCTATGAGTAACTTAATGTGTTTGAACAATGTACATGCATTGAAAAAAGAACGACCTTATTTTCTCACTACTTGACTTTAAACCAGACCACGTTTACAAATTTAGAGCATACTTAGAAAGTCCAGAGATTACTTGCTTATACTTATCTAGCATCCCAGAAATCAAGAGGATACTTATATAGCAACCCAGAACAGGGATTAGAACTTGGAACCCAGAAAAACTACCTTAGCAACTATTTTTTGGACTCCTATTCTTCTGACCCAGAAAAGGAATTAGACCAGAGAATACTTACTTATACTTGTCTGAATAGGAGTATCTAGTTTGTTTAATTTGGATTAACATTATTAGCTTTTTCTTCTTTTGCCCTTTCCTTTGGTTTGTTATTTTGTTTGTATTTCCTTTAAATTCCTGTAAAGCACTTTGTATTGCCTTGTTGCTGAAAATGTGCTATATCAATAAAATTATCTTTATCTTTTACCTTTACCTTTAGACTTTTCTTATTTTAGGGCAATTAAGATCAGAAAAAAATATTTTGTTTTGCAAAGAGGAGAATTGATAAATAGATTTTGTTAGAGACATTTTTTACATTTCTTCCTATAGATTCAGAAGTTTGAGGTGTTGTTTTAAAACGTTTAACTTAATTTTCCTTCCTCATAATGACACACATTTCCATGGGACATATACTTGCAACAAATTATTTAAACGGATGAAGAAAGCACCTTCACGCATCTAAAAAATTGTATCCAGAAATGAGCCAGACTTGTAGGCATTCACAATTCTCTTCCTTATATTTTTCCTATTTCATTTGACTTTTCAGTGACGTCACAGAAGTAGTGATGATGCCTTAAAATACATCCACAGGTGTTCCTCCATTGAACTCAGAAGCAATGACTTTGTCATGTGGTCTTTTATATTATGTGCGCTTCACTAAATTGCTTAAATGTATAGTAATTTTACTGTATGAATTAAAGTACCTGACACAAAAAAATATATTCTGTAAAAGAGCAAACAAAAATAATTTTGGTGATCTTAACTGTGGACAAGGTTAAGTCTGATTTGATATCTGGCAGCAAGAAAAGAAAGGTTTTGTGTCTTTTTAAACAGTATATGTAAATATCTACTTTCAGCTGAATGCATTAAGAAAAAGTGTTGGCAAATCCAGCAAAATAACCCCTCACACCTTCAAATCAATAGTACTGGGTTTTTTAAGGTTAATAGAGCTTAAGAGGCATTGTTTATCATGCGCACCTCTCATTTAGAGGAACTACATAAATGAGCACAGGCTTCATCTGCATGCTTTTTATTGTCCACATGAGGCCTTCTGCTCCACAGCTATACTCAGTCATCATAAATGTTTAAAAAATGCCCTTTGATAACGAGTTTGTCATTGTTTTATTCAGAAATATCAACCGGCCCATTACAGTGGCAGGTATTTTTTTCAATCAATACACAATAGTGCATTAATTTTTAATTCTTTATATGTCACTACAATATAAGAAAAAGTGGATTGTTGAGAGGCACCAGCTGGAGCTCATTTATTTTCCTGCAGGAGCAGTCAAACAGACAGACTTGACAACTCTCTTCAGGGGCATGTGTGCCCACACACAACCACTACAACATTGCACATATTGGCAGGTTGTATGCATTTTCAAGCCGTAGGTGTCTACATGTCTATGTTTTCCTACACAGCTGTTTTGTTTAATCAAATATAAGAAAGGTGAGATCTCAATCCTTTTTCCTGTCATCTTACAGAACACAAATTCAAGGAAACTAAATGTGTAAAATTAAAATTGTTGACTTGTACATGCTTGTTTTGTAATTATTCACAAATGTTTTTTGATAATATTACAAAATTAAATACTTTATGGAGCTTGACCAAGCATGGACTTTTCCTAGATTCAGTGCTTCAAGAGTTGCCACACACACTGGTGCAATCAGTCGCTGGGGATAAAATAAAGATAGAAAAGTTTCAGCAACACAAAGTCTCCCTGAGCTTTACTACAGACGGTATCATGGTGAAGCTCCTTTTAACAGCTTGTATATCTCCAGATGTTAATTTGCACAATATGTGAGAAGTAATTTCATAACTAATGTCTTTTTAGAATTAAGAATAATTCCATCTGTTCAGCAAAGTTTGTCCCAAAGTTTAAAAAGAAAACTGGAGGATGAGTTTTGAAACCACTGAACTTTTTTTTTTTAGAAAGAAATAGAATCGAGCTGATTTCTGTTTTATGAAAATGAGACAAGAAGTTAAATGAAATTAGTCCAAAACAGTTAAAAAAAAAGTTTCTATGGATGATAACACCTATGCTGCTGTTAAACTCATGTATTTGAGAAGTGAGCAGATCTACTCAAGTAGTCATCCAGCACAGTGACTGTGCCCCCCTGACAATACACACATGGCATCACCAGGACCGTCCATACCGTGTTAGACTTCAAATGAACTGTACAATGACCTGCAAATGACAAGCACAGAGAGTTGCAGCCCCTTGCGACTTCAGTGTGAATGAGTTTTAACCCTTTGTTAGGGAGAAAAAGGGGAAGAAAGCTTAATCTATGATCCCAATGTTTCTGGAATGTTTAAAAAGGTCAATATGCTGATATTTTTGACAGCGCTTGACCTTTTGTGAAAAAAGTAACAAAACCATTGGAATTGAAATAACTTCTTTGTTTAGTTCTGGCACATAATGTATCACAGTCAAAGCATGCTGTCTCCCTGCAGCATCTGCCCATGAGTGACTTGACTGTTAATCCGGTGTATTGATCTAATATCAAAAGGTGCTATTTAAATGCAGCATAACTCCCCGGGAGCCCTGATCTGTCAGTGGGCTCTGTTTGGAGTTCGGTTGAATAACTAATGCCTGAAACTGTGTATCAGTGAGTCCAGGTGGCCCAACATCTGGCTTTCTGTAACATGGTCAAAAATATACAACGTAACAAATATATAATTATGCAGCAATGTAACAAAAATCTATTATTTTCTTTGCATGGGTATGAAAAGGTGAGCAGTTCATGCTGTCCTCACAATCCTGTCGTTTAAATCTCAACAGCAGGTTTTTTGTGTGTGGAGTTTGTTGTGAATCCTTTACTTTCCTTTGGCACTTTGTCACAAATATGCACCTTAGGTTAGTTGGCGACTCCAAATTGGCCTTAGGTGTGCGCAGGGCTTTTCACCAACCTGTTAACCTCCACCCGCCAGAAGCCGCCAGAAGCTTATGCACAATTGTTTTACATTCCGAAATGCCAATGGTCACAAAAATAGTATACTTGGTCTCATTTGAAAGCTCTTTTCTTCTAGTTTCTGGAGATATGTGTATGAACTCTGTAGGTGGTTCACAACTTGAGTTATGAGTCTTCAAA
>CAEFZY010018529.1:0-11966 GCA_903066815.1 Brachyrhaphis roseni | reverse complement strand
ATCATCATCATCATCATCATCATCATCATCATCATCATCATCATCATCATCATCATCATCATCATCATCATCATCATATTTCCATATTCCAGACACATAAGAAGGTCCATAACAAAAAGATAAAACAAACATAATAAGAAATAGAAAAAAAATACAAGATAAAAAATAAACAAGATACATGATATTATTTACTGAGTCACAAATAAATGATGACCAGTGCTTCCACAATTTTGAGGAAAATCTCACTGTACTCAGTGCAGGGTTTACTAAAATTGCAATTATATTCCTGCATGACACCGATAATCTACACGTACGTTTGTACATAAGACCCCTGAGCACAGCTGCACATGTGGGTACAGCATTATGTACAAATATATGGCTAGCACTGCTCGATCTAGGCATCATTGTATGCCACATAAAGCTGGGCAGTGTATAGTGGAGTACAAAAACCTACTAACCTGAAGAAAACCACATATAAATATTTTGGTCATTAACTGCTGACTTTTGAAATAGTTATAAAAATACCCCAACGATCAGAGAATGAGAAAGTAGAATTCATGTTTTTCTGATTTGTTCCCAGAGGGTTTCATGTTTGCTACTGAAGCTGTGCCTTTCTGCCGGTTACCCTGGTGTATCATTGCCTGTCGTTACCCGTCAGGGTTACGGTGATCTGACCTTGGAGTCCCCTCCCCCGATGCCGCACTCTCCCTTGTCATACCACCATCTGTTTTTCAATTTGTCCAACAGGCCCTGCTCGTTCAGTTTTAACACTGCCAAGTTAACAGGGTTTCTACAGGGGATGATAGTAACAATAAGGGATAAGAAGGGAACTTGGTGTTAATGAAGACTGCCATATTGAGGAATGCAACATCAGTACAGCTGCATGAGTCTAATGAATGGTGCATGTGAGGACAAGTTCACTGTTTTCAGCCCAGACCTTCCGCTCATCACTTCCAAGTGGCTTCAGGTTTATAATAAGAGCTTTGACATTTTCCTGGTTTCTGAAAGCAAACATTCATGTGTACAGAAAAAAAAAATATGTCTGCTACTAGACTGTAAATGGTTTGACAATGTGGTAATCTGGACAATCCAGATTCATTTTTCATTGAAAAAGACTGACAGATTTTTAAATTTCCTTATAGTTTTTGTTCATGCAGTCAGTTGTAATCTCCTAAAGTGGTTTTGTCCAGTAGGTATCCAGGTATCCAGGCTGTGCCTCTGATTTTTTCTATTATTTTCAGTACAGCCTTTGTGCCTAACATGGTAACCTATCGACACTTTGCACGTGACTCCAAGCTAATTTTTAACTTTTTAATTTTTTTTTTTATTATTTCCTTTATTTAACCAGGTAAACCTCATTGAGATCTGGATCTCATTTTCAAGAGGGAACTTTTGAAGCCTGAGTTGGTCACCTGCCTTGATGGATGCAGCTACATTTTCATTTTCCCTCTAATTGTGATCAAATTAGGAAGAAATTATTTTGTTTGTCTTTTGCATGATAAATATGAATTCCACTTTTATAAAATAAAAACTAAATTTTTAGGTAAACCACATTCTGGTGCCCTTATTGCTCACCATGTATGTGTTTGTCTTATTTAGAGGGAATTGACATATCAAAGAGAGCTGATGATCTAACCGTCAACAAATGTGTTTAATATTGCTAGTAGGTAATATTTCATGTTTGATCCATTTTCCCTCGTCTTTTATAGACTTACCTGCATTTAGTGCTTATGGTTCATTAAGATGCATCTCATTTATTCATTTCAATTTGGTAGAATAACTTATTTTCTAGCTACATGCTAGCTAATGTTAAAACAGCAAGATGAATTCTGGTAACCATGGCAACTAGTGAGAGTTTAAAGGCTGCCCTGCTCTTGCTGCAGTCAAGTTGTGCATGCATCTGCTCTGTTTGCAAACAAATAATTTCTCTATTTTGTGCTGAAAAAAATAGAAAGAGAAGGACAAACTATGAGGTCAAAAACCTATATCTCCTCCATATGAAAGGCAAACCTTCAACATATATTAACCTAAAACAGATATGACACAGAAATAGAAATATGCATCACCATCAGTTGATTATCTCTGCTTTTTATTCAATAGCTTCTCAGAATGACTACTGGCTTTAAAATATTTTTTTCTCTGTCAAACTATTGTTTATTGATACAACTACAGAAAGGGGAACAAATTATGTCCAAGAAGAATGTCTAAAGACAAATACTCATGTACTGGACAGACACAAAGAAAACAAGCAAAAAAGTTCAACTACTTTCAGATTTTTTTTAGATAACACCATCTTAAAAGATTACAAGGAGGCCTGGACTGATGAAACAAAACTATAATGATATTAGGAAAATAACTGCTGGGATTAAAATACTCCTAATACAACCTGTGCTTGCATGAATGCTGGAAACTTCAGGTGCCTTTTGTGCTTCATCTTTAAACATCAATAAGCAGTTGTATGCTTCATCAGAACTTCTCACTCTTTATCAAATGCTAAACTGATTTATCAGTTTCTTAAATGTATTGGTTAAACCCAACACTTTAGCAGAAAGAAAACTATATTGTTACAGACAGAGCAGCATGTGATGTTCAGACATTGAAGTAATCTGGGATGAAAAACAATCAGTGAATTTGTAACTGATTTCTGTGAAGTTTCATCAACCTTCATTCATTACCCTGATAAATGACAGAGGAAAACCATTCAAAGATTTACTTGGAACTTACATGAGGTCAGAACTAGTGATTCAAACTGAGTCATAGATGAAACACACCTGACTGTTGTTCCTCTTCACATGCAGATGATGATCAAAGCTACAGGGCAGCACTAGCACTGATGACATGATAATATGAACAATGATGCTTAATATAAGAGTTTTGTTCTAGAGCACCAAATGCAGATCACAACAGTGCTCAAGTTTAAATGAGTGGATTTGTTTCTTCAGGGTGGCTTCCTGTTAGACAAAGATAATATAAATCTGTCACTATATGCATGATCTTAGCAGGATATTCAAGGGCATATTAATATCACGGTGGGCTCCTCATTATGTGCATTACATTATACATTACATGTATTAGATAACAGAAGTTTCAATATCTTCTCAGCAAACTAACTCAGCCACACTGGATAGAGAGAATTCTTGAACAGCTGATTTTAAGTAAAAAGTCTGGGATAGCAATTACAATTAAGTGTAAAATTATTCAAAGAACTGGTAGCAGATTAAAAGCATCATCAGGTAACCAGGTTTTTCTGATCGGAAAGGAGAAGGCATTTCTCAAAAGATAAAGCAGTATAAAAGGAATATCAATTATGAATTCTTGTAATTGCTTACTTTATTTTTGCATATTTCCACCGATATTAAAAAAAATTTAAGATAAGCTTTTGAGGCTGGAAGGTTTCTGAGGTTCTTCTGTAGATTTTAAAAAATCTGATTCAAGTTGGGACTGCAGCTGGGTGGGTCCATAAATAAAAAATAATATATATAAAATAATATCTATTGTAACATAATATATTTTCTCTTTTTGCCCATTTTTCCAGTTTATAAATAATTCCGATGATAAATATGTGAAGACTTTCAGTATGAGGTATGGATGTACTGCATACTGTTCAGTTACCACTAGCTGGAATCAAATACTGAAGTGAGCAGGTTGACGAGTCAAAAGTATAATTGGGGGAGTGATGAATCGGTTGAGTTTGTCAAACTCGACCCCAAATTCTGTGTGGAGAACGTACAACTCTCAGATGCTTTGATGTTTAAATTTATGAACAAAACTCTTGCAAAATGATTCACTTTAACCAGACATAAACAACAAACATGAGACGAAGACAAAATCAAAGCACATCCTCTTTCAGAATATGAAATAGTTTCTTTTTTTAATGAGTTGAATTCAACCTCAGATGAACAAGAAACATAAGGTAGAGTGATAATTTATTTAACCAGATATTAAGTCAAAATTCAAAAGCAGGATGTTAAAAATAAGGCCCTGTCAATATCAAGCTTTGATGCAAACATAGGTAGATTTTCTGCTGCATTTTGCACAACTCGTCCAAATGCACAATGAAATTTTAATGGAAAATGCTTTTTGAAGTGGGGGATGTTTAAAAACTCAATTTCTGTTATATAAAGACATTTAAGTGATATAAACCACAGCAACAACAGAGAAGCTTTTTGTGTGTTTCTACACTCTGTCACTTCATCTAGACTCTGTTTTCAATGGATCTTAATAGCAGCTGAAGAGGTCAGTGAATGTCGAAAGAAACATGAGCTACAGTTGTTTTGACAGAAGCTTTAGCCTAGCCTTTCCTTACCCATGCTCTTTGTTTTCCTATCTTTTAAAGAAATTTTGACATCATTCTTAATAAAATTATGGCCAGCTGCTGGTGTACAATAGGAATTGTAGCATTTTCTAAAGGAGGAGAAAAAAATTGTCCATCTAATAAAACATCAGCATCTGGAGACAGAAACAATGAAGTGTTCTCCCCTTTCAGCTGGTCCTTCACATCTTCATCTCCTGTTTATGTTTTAAAGGCCAAAATCATCGCACATACTTGGGCATTCTAGTAATAATAATCCATTTATTAATGAAGTCCTTTACATCTCCTATGGAAATCTCAAAGGGCTCATTCACACTGTTGACAGCAAACTGCTGGAATGTAGCTACAGCTGCCCTGGGAAAGAAGAAAGACTACAAATTGTACACCATCAACTCCTCTGACCAACACCAACAGACACTATGGGTGAACCTTATGAGCTCGGTATTGCATACAAAACAGTTCAATGTAAACATCGTACCGTGATATAAAAATTGACCTTTGCGCAGATGTGTCTGGCAAACGTCCTCTTTGAGTCCTCTCAAAATACGCTCAATTATGTGAGTGCCTTGACTTCTCCAGCAGGAAGAATAAAGGAGTAGAGTCTGTTTGTTTTTACAGGTTCAATGTCATAGGGTAATCAGAATCATAGTCAGAATAATCACAGACATAATGTTTTGCAAAATGTTACATAAACTTAAAAAAGTGCAGGAAAGCTACTTTTATGAGAAAATAATGTAGTAAGATTTGCACATAAGCATACAGATTGTTTCTCTGCTATCATTTCTTGAAAGGAGGCAGCTTTTGATTGCAGCAATGTCTCCCATTTCAAATGAAAACTTGGTGTTTTCATTGCCTGCACAGCAGCATAAAAGACATCACCATTCATATTAATGCCAGATTTGTCTTAAAGCTTAAATCTCCTCCCCTAATTTAGCAGCTTTTTACAACAACCTAGTAGCAATTGCAGTAGCAACTCGAATGGAATTTTATGTTAATGTTGTATTGCTCTTCTGAGATTATATTTCTTTAGCTTTAAAAATTTGCTAAATACCAGATGATTTTATTTGTTATGTCCTAATATGCAGAAATGAAAGAGGATGTGTTTATTTGTCACCATGACAGCAGTTAATAGCCAGAGACAGCATCGATTCTTCACACAGAGCTAATGCTTTTCATGAGTGAAGTTGATTAAAATAAATGCGCTGCATTCAAGTGCTTTAGCACAACTATGTTGCTTAGCAACTGAACACGGAATCTGCCTTTTATATGACTTTCCCCCCCTCAAAGCAGTGAATTGGTTTGTGTTTTCTTTTGCAGCTCAAAAGCATAGAAACATGGAGACAGAAAAGGTGAATCACAAAGACTGAGTTTTCCACACAAACAATTCCCTGATTGAGTATTTTCCAACATAAAGGAACAAATGATTACATTCAGAGTGCACCAGTCTCCTCTGTGAAGTGTTTGTGTTTCTGGCATGAATATAAAAATGCTGACATGAGGCAGAAATAAGAAGAGCAACACAGAACATCTGATCAATTTTACATTTTATGTCAAACACAAAGGAAAGGAAAATAAATCTTTTAAATTCTGCTGTCAAGTAAAAATCTAAACTTTTAGAAATATTTAGCCAACTTTTAGTTTAGATCAACTGTATTCAATTAAATCAAATAAACAAAAAAAACCCAAATCTGCATTAATTTGCTGAATGAACATGGATTGCCAATATGGGGAAACATGTTCAGTTTTGGGTTTATTAGGATTCCAACAACATATTTTTGTTGTCTTTTTTATGAAGATTTGAATTCTATGATCAATGTAAACATCTACGTTAAACAAGGTTTCAACGTAAAACGTTTTAAAAGATGTCTGCTTTGTGCTATGCTGCCATTGCCTTTTATTTATTTTCATCAGAATAAACCTGAGATAAAGAAGCAGTGAATGTCCACGCTTACTAAAAATAAATGTTTTATAGTTCTAATATGGTAGATCATGTGGTTCTTATCAAGGTATTCAGAAAAATATTATTCTGTCACAATAAAAAACCCTGTTATATGGTGACAACAGCGTTTTCTCAAATAAGGCTGCCACAACTAGTTATAGCAATGTTGGGCATAATAATACCTGGACATCAATATTTTTAAATGAAACATTTTTTAGAATTCTACCCAATCTATTTCTTAAACTTTACTACTAAATATCTTAAGCAATTTTCCTTTTTCGTTGTCACTATTGTAGCACACAGGGGCTCACTAATCGCTACAAATTCTTTTTGAAGGGAGTCATAGTTATATTTTAATGTAAAAAACCCCCAAAAAACAGTGTACCTCAAGGTTCTGTTTTAGAGCCAGTTTTAATTACACTATTGTGCTGTGTGAAAATTTGTCAAATGTAATTTATTATTGTTAAAATTCAACTGCTCTGGCATGTACATTTCTGCAGGCTGCTTTTGTCATCAGAAAGGTAGAAGAAAAAGTACCTAAAAATGACAAAAACCCACCACAGTTGAATAGTTATTAATAAATATCTGACCTAGCCAGCTTGTATTACTGCTATGAATTCCCTGAATAACTGAAGAAACTTTTAGACTATAGTCTGGTTCCATTTTGGTGATTAATGTTGTGTTTGCAGTAGTTATTTTGCTAAATTTATTCAGCCAACTTCATCCAATTTATTTGTCCATAAGTGCAAAGGCAGGAAAAGACTAAATCATTAACTTTCTTAAGTTGGTTTAAAACTTTTTAATTTTCTGACAAACTGTGCAATGTGTCTTTTGTTTCTAATTTCAACTCTCTGTGTATCATCTGTGCTCATTAATCGTTTTCCCCCTTCCTGCTCCCTTTTGCAGGAGCTGTTCAGTTTTCCTCCCTGATTGTTCTCATCTGGTCCAACACGCCAGCGTTTCCTTTCATTAGTATTTCAGCTCATTGATTTGCATTATTCTTTGCTGGTTCCTTCTGCTGCATCCTGCCTGGTTTCTTGTCCTGGTCTTCTCATGGGCTGTCTCTATCATTTTTAAAATTTTATCATTAAATGATCGTAAGGCTTCTAAGCTGCTGTCTGCATTTGAGCCTACTACAAACTCAAATATACAAAACCTAATTGAACATTGTAGAAATAGTTTGTTGAATTTTATTTTACATCTTAACTTTCTGCAAGAAAACCTGTTCATCATTGGTATCAGGAATTGCCATGCAGTCTTGGTCTTTTATTTTGAACATTAAATAAACATAGTTGGGCTTGTTACTCTTAAATAATCAGCCCACAATTCAGGTCAGTAGTAACGGGTCTACATTTTTCATTTAAATAAAATGTACTAAAGCTGAGCCTCAGTCTTACCTGACAGCAGAAGAAAGACAGAGACAGATGGAGACACTGATTATGACTGTAATTGTTAGTTTTCTGGTGCATGTAAAGGCATACAGGCAGGTAGCAGTAAGACAGGCATAACAGATAACAAGAGACAGACAGTCTGACAGACATGTGGACAAAGACAAAAGAGAGAGACAAGACAGACAGAGAGACATATTAAGAGACAGACAGACGGACACAAAGACAATAAAACTGTGATCACCCCTCAAGACTAACAGACTCGACTACCTTATTAAGCACCAATCATCCAGTTTCTGACAAAATCCAATCAGCTGCGTATTTAAATCAGCACTCTGTGTGTGCAGTTACTGTTTAGACCATTTTTACTATCAGCATTCTGATGTTAGCTCTAATGTTTGACTAACTTAACTTTCTCTGTTTTCAATCTCAGACAATTACATATTTTGGAATTTAAATAAAATGGGAGAAAAACTAGAAATGAGAAATAGGAAATGAGAGACATAATGTGAATACATGTATAAAGATTTTACATTTAACTGATTTTACATTGAACTGATTCATTTCCTTTCCCACCAAGAGAATCCCAAACTGGTTAAAATTTTACGAGAACTGAGTATTCCTAGCTTTCAAATACCTGTCTTCTCTGTAACTCCATAGCTAGGATTGTAACTTGGATTGGATTTGACACATCAGAACAATTTCATATTGCAGAATTTCAATTACACAGTTTCATAATAAAATTTATGTGATGATTAAAACCATTTTCACTTTCTGAGTTTACGACAGTTCAAGTATAGCAAGATAAAAAAGTGTCCCTTCCAAACTTTTAGCGGAAATTTTGATGCATTTAATAAAAACTCTAATATCACTGTTTATCAAAAACATCCTATCTAATTACTCTTCAGACATTTAAGGTTTGTATAATTTTATAATTGAGTTAACTTAAGTTTTGGAGCTATGCGATTTAATTGACTATTTTTACAGAAAATTGACTGGGAGATATGCTAAAGGGAAAGAAAATCTGGAGAAATGATACGTTCAGTTCTGTTAACATCTATAATTTCATTCATTTTTATTTCAGCGGATGTGTCCTTTATATTTTGAGGAGTTAGAAACTTTTATTACAGCTATTACTCAGAATGCTTAGACTTCAGCATTTACACCCTAGAGGGTGTAAATGCTTGAAACTCTGCAGAGTTTCAAGCAGAGATTTAATTGTCAGAAACAGGTGTGGATCCATGTTTGAGGGATCTCACAAATATTTGATATTACACTCTCTGTTCTAACTTAAGAAGTTACAACAAATAACAGACAAAAACGAGACAACACTAACCGGACACTCAGAGTGTACCTGAGGGGCGATGCTTTGGGAGTGGCTACTCCATAACCCTTAGAGTCAAGGTTTCCTCCTACTTTCATGGTGTCGCAGGGTTTCCTCTGCTCGATGTATTCGTTCATGGAGGACTCAAGTAGGTAGGCATACTTCCCCTTTGACTTTCTGACTCGTATTACCCCCTCATTGGTGCTCTTTACGAATACAGACGGGTCTGCACTGCGCATGTATGACCACATCTTTTCGAACACAGCAATCTTTGACCTCTAAAAGGGGAGTAAAGAGCAAAAACGATATAACGATAAATTAATATTGTTTAAGAGAAGTCACACAATTTGTGAAGGTGATTTTGAACTTTAATTACAGTACTAAATCTAGCCAAATCCCCCTGGTTTTGCACATCTTACAAACTAGGACGAACAGTTCCCTAAACGAAATTGGAAACAAGTTCGCTCAACATTATTTAGGTCTTTATTTTCTGCCAGAAAGTAATTTTTAAAAAGAGTTATTTCAAAAAAGTTTTTGTATAATGATGTATGATAAAGGTTATATAGTGGTTGACACACTAGCCTTCACATTATACATACCGTTTAAAGCATACAAACATATTAGACTGAATAAGAGGTCAGAAATGTATGTGTGTGTGAACTAATACTAGACTTAATGAATGGCAATACATGTATATGAATGAGATACTTATATCTCATACTTGTCTGTGTGAGAAGTGTTACGGAAGAGACGGGCATTAATTTGGAGACCACATCACAAATGCGTGGATCCCGAACTGAGCAACGTAGGTAATATTTGTAATTTGACAAAGGACAGCATAAGACAAACTGCTTCAATTCTTAATGGTACTTTATTATTACTGACTATAAAAAGCAGTGTGTCCTATACCTTAAACAAAGTAGCTCCGATGAGCGCCGATGTATTGACTATCTGTGCTTCACGTCAGATTTTCCTACCATAGAGTATCTAGACAGCTATGTCTATCTGTTGGTGCTGCCTTTCTAAAACCGCTGATGAGCCAGTACAGATAGTACAACACCGGCGTTCATAGGAGTTCTTTCGCTTATGGCACAACTTGTTAGATCCACTGGTGAAAAAATACAATTGAAAATTGTGGCTGCTTGTCCTATACTGCTATTTGTCAAATTACAGTTAGCCTTGTTTTGCCTTCTTTTCTATAAAGTTCATTGTCGTTGGTTGATTGTTCCCTGTAATTCTGCCACCTATTGGACGTGCCAATGTTGCTCAGTTTGGGATCCACCCATACTGGATGTGATCTCCAAATTATGACCCGCCTCTTCCGTGACAGCTCTCACACAGACAAGTATGAGTATCTCATACATACAGGTATTGTCAATCAAGCAGTCTAGTGTTAGTTCACACACACATACATTTCTGATCTCTCATTCAGATTAGTTGCTATGTGTGCTTTAAACGGCATGTATGTATGTATGTATGCGTGTGATATTTTAATACTATATAAGTGCAATTTTAGTCATGTGTGTGCAAGTCTGTAGTAGTGTGTAAGAGAAAATTGTATGCATGTGTGATAATTTAATAGTGTATATGTGTAATATTATTTTGCATGTGTGTGTGTCCACAGTAGTGTGTGTGAATATAAAAACTTTTAAATAAAAGATTCAATCAAATTTTGAGTAACCTCTGGTATTTGAAAAAGTGTCATTAGATAAGTTGAAATAAGTTGCACTAACTCAATCTATGCTTTTCTGATTTGGACTAATTTTAACATAAAAATTTTAGTTGTCAGAGGGAATTTTTCATTTACAGCACAAAAGAAAAGCTGCTAATTCTTTATTTGTTGTGGTATCAAGAGTGAACATGCACACTAACCTTGAAGAAGTCTTTGGTAGAGCCCCCTTCAAGTGTACCATAGGCGATCTCGGTCTGCTTGGCTAGGTCTTCTGCGCTCTCTATGGGGGATACCATTCTCTCAACAGTGAGAAAAGCTGCCAGGTTGGCTGTGTAGGAAGAGATGATGATGAGGGTGAAAAACCACCACACCCCTCCAACAATTCGACCTGAGAGGGATCTGTGGGGAAGAACAGAAAGTAAACAACAGCTTTTAATAAATTCAGGAACTGCTGTCTGCATTCTGAACTTGAGACTTATTTTGTTCAGCTTTTCCTTGCATCCTGTGGTAAGTCGGATTGGAAAACAGAATATACAGTTTCACTCATAGACTGATGATATTACTTAATGTGCAAAACTTTTGCTTGAATCCAACCTTACTGTAGCAGTATCACCACCTTTTGGCCAAGCATAGTTATTTCATTGTTTGAAATAATATATTTCTTACCATCAGAAGGAGTGCTTTAAATACTTTGGAAATAATGGTCAACCTTTTTGTCTCACCAGAGTTAAATAATTTGGTAAAAGGGGTAAACATTAACAGTAAACATTAATCTGCACAATACCAAAACCTCCAGTTTCTTCCACTCAGAGCCTTTTCTTTCTAGAAACTGACCTCAACAGACTTCAGTTGTAACATGTTTAGTTGAGCTGCTCACATCAAATCACTGCACACATTATTTAATATTATTTTGTTTGACTTAAAGCTGTTGTTATTGCGCAATAGCCAGCCCCGCCCTAACCCTCACAACTCCTCAGGGCTGACTACTGACCGGTTCTCCGTCTAACGGGTCAGGAAAATCTCTAAGACCTCGAGTATTACCCCACAGCAGATCTTAGCCAGATAATCTGTTTAAACCGATGTCGGAGGGATTTCGTCTAGCTCTAACTACCTGCGATCCCTGAGTTATGACCCTCTTCAGTTTAAGGAACACTCAGATAAGTAGCCCTCAGACCTGCACAGCTCCTACAAACCACCCAGGTTAACGATAGCATCCCCCCTAAAATATAACGTGCACCTGTTACAGACTAGATAAAGTTTAGTGGCTCCGATCGAGCCCCAGGGTCATTATTTCACTCACCAAAGGAAAGTCTGAAGCCACCACATTTCTA